>OZ024847.1:2323027-2419682 GCA_964017145.1 Agrocybe praecox | reverse complement strand
GCCATAAAATTGTGGCAATGGACCCTGAATGTGTAAATAGAGGCAAGCAAAAAGTCATGCTTTTGATTTTGATGCAATCAGTAACAACCAGTCACAGCACATGACCAGTCAGGAATATTGGACAGTGAAACAGATGGGGCTGGCAACTGCCAGACCTGGTAGGTACCATTCTGGATATATGCACTAAGTGTGGCAACTACCAACATTTCATATAAGAATGTGACTGACATGGCTGAATGGCGACAACGCCGACGACGATAACGACGGACGCGCATGGCGAAACAGACGACGGATCCCAGCGAACAAGCTGACGAACGCGAGGGGGCGGGATTGGGGGCCAGGCCGGCGAGGGCGTGACGTGGCAAGGCGGGGCATTTAGGACGACAAGGTAAGTACCCCGTCCAATCCGTGTTCTCGCTCACCGCCTCTGTCAACAAGCTGGGCCCCCTGTCCCTCCTCCCATCCCTTTCCTCCTCCCCACCCACTTCCCTTCTTTCTGTCATATCCCCTCCCATCTCCTCTTCCCTGTGCTCCCCTTTCTATAATCTCATCCCCCCATTATCTTCAATTAAAAATAATTATCTAAGTAATATAAGTATATAAACATCATGTATATTAAGCATTTCTTAAATAAATTTCGCTTTTTCATATGTTTTTTGTGTGATCCTTATGTGTTTGGTGAATATTATGTTTTTTTAACATAAGTGGCATTGCATAAAATATGCAAACAGCAAGTTTCCACTAAGTTTGACAGGATTCTGGATGGAGTCCAGTAGAGTCCACCAGACTCCAGTGGAATCCAGCAAAAAAAGTGTGCTAATCCACTGGACTCTATGGGACTATGTGGACTCCACTGGACTCCACCAGGAATCAGTGGGGCAGTGTAAAGTATTGAAAAAGAGAAAGAAATGGAAGGGTTGGAAGTAGGAAGGGAACAATGAGGAGCGTGTGAGCTGGCGTTCAACAAACGTCACGCGTCACGGATATTTACCGCAAACAAATAACCTGGATAAAATTAGAAAATGTGATAAGAATAGATAAGAACATCGGCCCGAAGTTGAAATGAACTTACAAGTCGAATTTCACTTCTTATCAAACACCTGCACCACATTCTTACCCATCGTCACCCATCGCCATTGTTATCAACGCATCCTTCTCTCCTCATCGAGCTGACTGTGTCGCTCGGTGCCAACTCAGCTGACTGTGTCGCTGAGTTGGATCGTCGTGTTGACTGTGTCGCACAACGAGTTCATTGCTAGCCTGGTCCGACATTCCTCCACCAGTTACCCATCGTCGTCCTTCTCATCGTACCCCTCTCTCCTCACCGAGCTGACTGTGTCGCTCTGTGCCAACTCAGCTGACTGTGTCGCTGAGTTGGATTGTCGTGCTGACTGTGTCGCACAACAAGGAGATTCTGATTCTTCAAGTTCAAGTTTGACGACTTCATTCATCTTCAATCAAACTACATCGAATTTACCTTCTGTTGCTCGTTCCCTGCTAAATATCTTCAAACTTTCCCTAACACAAGCTTACTGAAGGCTAATTATTGGTTCAATTGCGCACATTTCAGCATTGAATCAATATTTCGAAACAGGTATGTTCTGCGACCGTCTTTACATTATGAAACGAACCCTGACTCTTTCCCGTTCATCACATTACATCTACATGTGGAGCTGACTGTGTCGCTCCGTCCCTTTCAGCTGACTGTGTCGCTGAAATGGATCGCTGTGCTGACTGTGTCGCACAGCGATGGGATTGTTCTATTCGCTATGCGATCCAGAGTCGGTCCAGAGTCGATCCATTCCCCCCTATCTTCCACCGCCTGAAGTCGTAAGCGAAAGTTCGGGGACCGATCAGCGACGATCAGCGACTAATATCGCGTCCCTGAGTTAGCATACGATATATCCTGACGAGAAATTTTGGCCAGCACACCTACCTTTCAACTCTCTTACAACCACCACCTTCATTCAGTATGCCCCCGAAGCGCAAAGGAAAGCCAGAAACCAACCAACGCAAACGGAAGCGCGTGGTGAGTACGGTCCCCTCCCCCTTTCTTAATCAACACTAATGGGCTCTTCGCCTAGGCCAACGAGGAGGAACAAGACGTCGTGGTGGCCCCCAAGGTATGTTCGTTACCGATGACTGACTCGTATATGCTCATTTTCCCTTCCTTTCAGCGCCCTCGAGGTCGACCACCCAAGAATCCTGCCACCTGCGCACCCGCGTAAGCCCCAACTCCCTTCCTTTCGCCTGCATTTCGCCTAGGGAAACGGTTCTCCAGCTGACTGTGTCGCTGGGGAGGGAGGGTTGCTGACTGTGTCGCAATCCTCTTATCCTTGCTGTGCTGACTGTGTCGCACAATGAAGGGCCCGTCTCTTGAGGTTGTAATGTGGGTTTGCTTCGTGCGCTAACTCCTACGATTCTCCTAGACCGTCACAACCTGCGGAGGCCATCCAGGACGATACTCGTTCGGGACCTTCGCCTGCTCGTGCGGGTACTGTTAATGACGTTCTTCGACGTTCCACACGTCGTGGCGGTCTGTGAGTAGTGTTCTTTACTTCGGTACTTTCGGTCTAATCAATCCTTTTCTAGTCCGCAACCTCAAGAGGTACTCTTGGCCGACGAAGAGAAGGAAACCTCCAATCACATCGCCAGTGATGTCCAAGGCGGTCGTGTAACGAGGTCCAGAACTCAGTAAGTTTATTAAGTTTGTTGTTTTGTACATTTCTAATATACTATAGACATACTGGATCCATATCCACTAACGTTCCTGCTAAGCGTGGCCGACGCTCCAAGAAGGTTGCTCCCGCTCAGGAGGAACCCGTTGAACCCGTTGCCCCCCGTCCCAGGCCCACACCACGGATGAACCGAGGCTTGACCAGCATCTTGAATGCTCTGCCCACGGACGACTTTTTCAATATAAGCGTCACGAAACGAATCGCGAAGGAGTACCGCGAAGCACGGAAGAGCGGCGCCATAGAGGGCACAGGGAATCAGCAGGTATGCACCATGAAAATCATGTATATACTTAATTTACATTATATTCGGTCCAGCTACCGACCGCTCCTGCTATGGCAGATGTTTTTACGACTCCTCCTGTTAACCCAGGATTCTCTTCGGCCTCTATGTTCCAACGTATCGAGAGCCCTCAGTCCACCCCTCAACGCAGAACCGAATCCCCAACTCCAGGTGCCAACACGGACCCTTCTCCTGCGGTTCTGGAGCCATCCCATCGTACACCATCTGAACAACGAGACCTAGCCGAAGTAGTGCCTTCGTCCCCCCCACGCGCTGCTACTCCTATTGAGAGTGAGGATTCCGGCAGCGACTACGAAGAATCAAGAGCTGGGGTGAACTTGGTCCGGGATTTTAGGAACGAACGTCGTCTCTCGCAGTCAGAGGAAGAGAAGGATGTTGAGGAGGAATTGTCAATGGAAAGGGACGTCGTTGCATCCAGTCCTGCCATCCCCTGCAAGAATAAGGGAAAGGGAAAGGCCACCGAGCTCCTCGTTGATAAGGAGCAGCTCCCCAACATCGAGACCATTGCCGACGTGGATCTCAACACCGAAGTAGAGGGGGAATTTGCCACTCGACGAGGTCGCAAGCCCTCTGCCCTCGTTAAGAAATGCGAAGAGCTCGGTGTCAGGTTTCATCAAGAAATATCGGCACTTGCGAGGGAGTTCGAGACGTCCAACGCCGACGTTATCAATTTGAGTGGCCTCAACGTCAAGACGCATCGCGAGACAAGCTGCTACAACAATTTCATCTGCCTTCGTGCCCTTAGGAATCCGAAGACGGACAATGTTCCTGGTATGTTCTTTATCTATCCTTTGAAACTAATTATACTTAATTTTCTGTCTATGTCTAGGTGCTGATTACAACGCAGAGGGTTTGCGGGAGTACCATGCCACTGTGGACTCAATGACCCCGAAGGAATTCCTCGAGTACAAGCGCAGCTTGGAAGAGCAGGTCAAGCAATATGGAAATGACCCTCGCTTCCTCAAATCGGCTTCGACGCGGATGGCCCAGGCCACAAACGAGCTCTCAAAAACTGTAAGTTTTTATTTCATGAGAAACAATGCTCCTTCTCAATATGTCGTAGGGTGCCCAAATCTGCATGGTCAATGGCGATATCATATTTGTAGGGATCGTCACGACAATCAGTCATGACCAGGCTGCTCGTCAAAAAGTCTGCCTGGTCAGTGGGTCGCAATTTACGACCCAACTTATCAACGAGAATAAGGTTAAGATCCAACCACTCCTTGACATGTTCACTGATATGGTTAGGTATGTTTATATATATATATATAATAAACTGTATTTATTGATCATTCTTATCACAGAGGACGTGTTGCTACCTTACAGCTTGATGAGCTGTTGACGAAGAAGGACCCCAACTCCCTTGGAAATGCCATAATTGTCGTTGACCCTGCTGTCAAACAAGCTCACAAAGTCACCTTACCGAAACGTATCGAGCAATATGCCATCAACAATGCCATCGAAAAGGCTACTGGTGGGAAAGTTGAACTCAAAACTATTCATGACTTCCGAAAGGCTGCGACAGCTTTGCTTATGGAAGATTATTGTATGTCTCTACACTCTTCTGTTGATTATTGAACTTATATTGATTTGAAACATCAGGTTCTCTCACTGGTGATGCTCGCCAAACTTGTCCATGGAATATCCTGGTGGAACAATGCCTCAAGTACAAGATCCGTCTTATAGGCTGGCCAACAGAGGTTTTCAATGGCATGATCATTGGCAGTGGATCCTTCAACTTAAGCACTATGGATCAGCAAGGCCGTTGGAAGAAACTTTATGAAAGACTTAAAGACAAACGGATTCAATTTCTATCATGGACTGAAGGTATGACCGCTTTTTCTGTTTATTTTATCTTATTGATTTGACTATAAATCCTTTTATCAGATGAATTAGATTTGTCATCTGAATCTCCTCAATATGGCCAAATTCCCCTTATAATATCCCCGGCAGATGACTTTCTTATCAAGATTTGTCATACGAAAGGGTTCTCTTCTAATGGTGATAAACTTACGAGGAAACAACCGAGAGGTATAACAACTCAGCCATCGTCTCCTGGTGCTAATATTCCTGCTGACCCTCCTCGTATACCTACGAGGAAACAACTGGATACTTCACCTATCACTTCTTCAAAGCCTGCTAAGATGTTGAATCCTACACTTCATCCCGCACCCAATCCCACTGTCAACTCCAAATATCGTTATCGACAACCTGTCCTCCATCCATTACTTGATCCATCTTCTCATTATATTCCCCCACCCCGTGATGAATTTCATGGCTATATAGTTGTGGACTCTGAGGGTGAAGGTAAAGGTCGTAAAGAACTTTATCGCTTGGATGAGAATGAGTTTGAAGATCTTCCTGTAATGCGTCTTGCCAAGCCTCATGAAGGGGCAGATCCTTCTTCTATGCCTCATGAGACTATCATTCCAGTTGCACGACGTGGAGATCTTGGTTCAAATGCCTATCATGCATTAGCTGTTCCTTCAAAACACTATCAGCCATATGTCAAACATCAAACACGAAAGTATGATCCTGCTGGTCCAAGCCAACCCTCACGTTCATACTTGGGAGAAATGGCAGCTTCCCAGTCAAAGACCTCACCTGCGAATTTTTATTCCTCTTACCATCGTGATCCTCCCTCTGCTCGAAAATGTCTTGATTTCCATCAAGGACGCACCATTCATAGAGCTCCTTCCCTTGCTCAATCTCGAAATGAACATGTTCTTCGCAGGAGTGTTGATGATGATCCTGCTGCAATTGAACTGACTTCGGAAAGGTATTATAATGATGCCATCAGGGATGATATTAACAGGGGAGAAGGATCAAGTTCTGGAGTTATTCGTCGTCGCTAATTTGTTTTTTGCTCCATATACTTGATTCATTTTTGTTGCTTCCCTGCTTGGACATGTTTTGCTTGGGTATTTTTTTTATATACACTTTTTAATTTTTCTTGCATGATATATTGGCAAACTTACTTTGATTTCTTTTTAATTTTTCGTGTGTCAAACTTTTTTATCTTATATTTGATATTCATTTTAATATGTCCTGTATCTTTTCGGACTTGCTGTTTGATAGACTTGTTTGGTGTTTTTTTTCGAATGATAAAGTACTTTGGTTAGGAACACAGCTTGGCATTGTTTTTGGTTCTTTTGCATTATAAATATATGATGTTACTTTGTTGGTGTTAAGAATGACTTCTGAGTTGTGTTAAGATATTTTTGAGTTTCAAAAATTGTTAGCTTGAAAAAAAACTTGTGTTCACACATAAAAACATTATTCACACACATAAAAACATTACACACATGTATAAAAATATTACGCACACATATAAAAACATTATGCACACATATAAAAACATTACACACATATAAAAACATTATGCACACAGATAAAAACATTATGTACACACATAAAAACATTACTTGCTCATAGGATAATGTTATTTGAAAATACAAAAACATTTTTTGAACACAAGAAATGTTTTAAAATGTTTTCATAACATTTGTCCATTTGACACTTCAATCATTCAACTTTCAGTTATAAAGTCTGAGTCTGATGTGTTGCTGTTGCTGTTGCTGTTGTTGCTGTTGCTGTTGTTGTTGCTATTGCTGTTGCTGTTGCTGTTGCTGTTGCTGTTGCTGTTGCTGTTGTTGTTGTTGTTGGTGTTCATGTTTCTGCTGTTGCTTGATAATAAATTTACATTTACATGTACAACAAGTCTTATGCAGTACACATGCATTTACCAAGTCTCAAATTCTGAGCTTTTAAGTCCACTTTCATATTTGATATACATTCAGGTTTATCAAGCTGTAAAGTTTGTATCTATGTTCATGAAGTCCTACTGATACCTCTTCAAAAATAGTATAATGTTTTGTGTGGAGATAATGTTTTATAAAAACAAAATAACATTCTCAAAATGATATAATGTTCTTATAAAATAAACATCTTTTTGTGACAAATAATGTTTCATTCATAACATTATCATATAACATTATATTACTTGGACATCCTCTTAGGTCTATTTCCTATCAGGAATTAACATGTCTAAGAGACAATGTCACTGGTTCACTGAAGTGTCGAATTCGCTGGAGGAAGAAGAGTTTTTTGTGATGGCTGCTCCACTACCGTTGTCATTCGACTGGCCGGACTCGCCACTCTCAGAATCAGATTCACTGGAGGAGGAGTTTTTAGCGAGAGCTGCTCTACCGTCGTCATTCAACTCGCCAATCTCAGAATCAGATTCGCTGGAGGAGGAGGAGTTTTTCGCGAGAGCTGCTCTACCGTCGTCATTCGACTTGCCATTCTCAGAATCAGATTCGCTGGACGAAATGCCTTCCATGTCGGTAGATTGATCGTCGTCCGTGTCATCCCTCTTATCAGAAACATATTCGTTAGAGGACGAAGTAGTTTTCGCGTTATTGTAGTCAGTCTTGTCATCATTGCTTTCAGCGTCGGAGGCGGCCCCGTTTGTCAATGAAGTCGTGTTTATGATAGGGGCTTTGTCGTCGCCGGTGATACGACTGGTGTTCGGCTGTGACTGAACTTTAACCAAGTATCTATCCTACTTAATTTTCGGCATAATAAACACGTTTATTATTAAGTCTACATAAGTACAGAGCGAGGATAGCTACATGTTTGGCTAGGGGAAACCATTCTACGAACCCTAGGACGAACCTTACGAATGCTAGAGTTAGTTATAGTAGTTCCTCGGAAATGCGTGGAACGCTTTAACAGCAATGCAGCAGGATCAAAGGCTCCTAGGATAATATTCAACCATCAGGAATGTAAGCTAGAGCCTGCTGATAATAAGCTTAAACGGCGCTATAGCCACTTATTATTACGCAGTGCGCGATGCGTCCACATCTACCTAATATGGAAACGAAAAGTTCCCACCATATGAAAGTACATGTAAACTACTGCCAACGTTCCTAGGAACGCTAACTCAAGGCGGTAGGACTGATCCTAGCATTAACAAAGTACATTACTGGTCCCTAGGAACATAGTGGGCACTATGCAAACGACGAGACAAGCACTAGTAATGTCAATTAGGACTTGCCGACGTCTGCTCGAGTCAGATCGCTGATAAACCTAAAAGGAGAAGTTCCTAGGAACGCTTACACATGGTCTTAAGACCCTCGGATATGCGCAGTTACCTTAAACGGCAGTTGTGGAGCCGAGGATTATAGATCCATACGATACCACGGTACTCCGATGCTTCGGACCCTACGACGTCGATCAATGATCGTCGGCTAATGCGAATAAGCGCCCTCGGAGCGTCATGCTCGAGTCAGCGACTTGCCCAACCATACGAACCCTTCCGAGGGTATACAAAAACACGCATGGTACCTACTGGTTGCTTATGCATCGAGTGGAGCTACCTAGCGTTAACCAATAATATTATTTCCTGTATTTTCCGAGCATTTCCGATCCGCTCCAAGTATTCCTGTATTTTCCGAAACCTAGCAGTATATAAGCAGCCTGTAAATTACCGTAGCACCCCAGATAAACTAGAACCCAGTTGTCCACATTCGAGGAACGCGCATTGAGTTGCAAACTCCTAGGATCGACCTTTGGTACCTAATAAATCTCCGCGAGAGCTGGTTTTATTGAACAGACTACCTACCGTGTCATTTGAGCATCTTGGCGTTAGTTGAGCGACTTGAGTTAACTTGCAGAGTTCTCGAGGAACCTAAATAAACGTATTGGGATAAAGTTTCCTCTGTCTTAAGTGACATAAAGCTTAATACCCGCCTAAGTGGCAAGAATTGTCTAAGTGACGCCTAAGTGGCCCGTTCCTAGGGATAAGTTCCCTGCCTAAGTGGCAAATTGTCTAAGTGACGCCTAAGTGGCCCGTTCCAAGGGATAAGTTCCCTGCCTAAGTGGCAAATAGTCTAAGTGACGCCTAAGTGGCCCGTTTAGGATTGAGTCCCCTTTCTAAGTGATTAAAAGACTTGGGATTAAGTATCCAGCCTAAGTGGCGAACTACCTACACACTACATCTTGTGGAAACACATTAAATCTACGTTTACACTTTCCGAGGAACTTCGCTTTGTGCGTAAGCTACTCAAGCACTTGTGATCTTCGATCCTAGGAAACGTTCTGTTGCATTAGAGAGCGTATCTTTAGAGAGAAAACATAATCAACGACGCGTATCGCGTATCCCTCCCACGAAAGAACTAATCACATTGATTGGGTTTTGTTTCGGAGTATATACAAAGTACAAATCGTACATACACACTCAACCCCGCAGCAAGCACCTTATCGGACTCGCCACTCTCATAGTCAGATCCTCTGGTAACTGCGGAGATGGTCGACAACGTTTTCTTCGTCGCAGTAAGTTTAGCGCCATTCTTCGAGTTATCATCTCCGCTCTCCTGGGAGTTGCCGCAGTCATTTGTTTCCTCGGAAGCTCCATCCAATTGCTTTTGCAAAGTTGGCATGACGGTCTGCGTAACTGCTTTGGAAGTAGTGCTCCTGCTGATTGATATTTTACTGGGTATACGATTACGGGCATTCCAGTCTACAGTAGTAAAATTATTATTAGCTCCCGCACACAGATATCTACACGTTAAGGAATTTACCTGACTTTTCCTTCGCCTTTTGGGCGCTTGAGGTAGGCACATCGTTATCGGAGGATAATGCAGTGAGGGAGCTGGTTAAAGAGTCCAGAGTTTTGTCTTTCTTGATGTCCATTATAGTATTTTGTTTCTCTAATAATCTCTCAAGTTCTTCGACTGTGTTGTTGTAAGATATCTTGGCTTTACAAGCCAGGATATGAGCCTCATTGACCCGTCCTGTAGAGGAGTTTGAATTGTTTAATCTCGTCACAAAATGAGGACACTGACGCTTGTTGGGGCGCCGTTCTCTCACAACTCGAGTGTGCTCCTGCTCTGCGTTTTCAAGCGAAGAACGGCACTGGGCTAAGAGAACACGGATTTCTGCGATGTCTTGGAGCAATATATTCAGTAAGTAGTAAGGGAGAGTTAAGACCTCAATTAAGGATCATTACCTTGCTGTATAGACTCCGATGTTTCTACCATGACGGGCGAAGCGAGAGAGGTCACTCAAATTTCAATGAGTAAGATGGGAGAGAAGGAAGGATTTTAGAGTCCTCTTTCTCCTCGGCTGAAAATGAGCTGCTGAGTTAGAAATGTAAATATGTCTTATACTTGGCCAGTGATCTATGATTTCCTTACCGAAGGTAGGCCTCATAGTGGCATGCAGAAACAATCAACGCCCTAATAAGTGCCGTCAGCAGTCTTTTGTTGTTTTTTTTTGTAAAATTATGAAATGAATCTACAATGGTTCTTCTGTTTCTTAACTATTCAGAAAGGTACTCGCCGTCCGAAAAGAACGTAGACTTTGATCTTGCTTTGATCAAAACAGCACAGAAATAATACTACGTTGGGCGCCTGTATCGCGAGGATGAATGTTAAATTCTTATATTACTACAAAGGTTTATTGTTTCATTAGTAAAACTTTTAATTCTATCTTTGTTTCGGACTCTTCCAGGTTTTGACTGCCCAGTTGAGAGTGTTGCGTAAACAAGAGTGACGACGAGCATGCGCATAATCATTAATCAGTGTTGGTCACACATCCTTAATGGTTGCTAAAGTCAAACTGTGATAGTGGATAGCACCTTTCTTAGCACACGTTTGAGTCCTGAGTTGACACGTTCGGTTGAGAAGAAACATTTGGATCCCGAAATGGTTAGCACGGTCCGCGGAAAATGGGCGGCTATTTTGAGGCTGAGGTCCTGAAACGGTTAGCGAAATCAACAGGAACGATGACAGCTTTTAGCCGCAGTCAAGACCTGGGAAAAAATGAGTGATGACGCGGTGAGGTCCCGAAATGGTTAGCGCCAACCAAGTGCTCAGATATACAGCTTTAAGCCGCAGTCAAGAGCTGGGAAAAAATTGCGATGACGCGATGCGGGGAGGTCCATGTCCGAAGTGATTAGCGATATTAACCAGGTCCTCACGGAACTCTCACGGAGTCAGACGCGGTCCTCACATATGCAGCTTTTAGTGCGGTAAAGAGCTGGGAAAACGGGTGACGAGGCGGTGAGGTCCCGAAATAGTTAGCGAGATTAACCAAATGTGAGCATTTGCAAATTTTTGTCTCGATCAACGCGGTCAAGAGCTGAGGAAAAACGGGTAACAATACGGTGAGTCCTCAAACGGTTAGCGAGATTAATCAAGTGTTCATTATTACGAATCTTAGATGCAGAGGTGGGAGAGGGATTTGGTTAAGTATGCGCTGAACTCTTAGTGAGATTAAGCAAGTATGGGTAACGAGGCGGTGAGGTCTTGAAACGGTTAGCGAGATTATCTGATGATCCAGTGTTCCAATTGGTTCTAGAGACTTTCAAGAGGTATATTTCTGAGGTGTATGAAGAGATTGGCTGACCTCCGGTGACGTTTAACACTGTCTGGGATGTTTACCGTTTACCACGAGCTAGTGCATCGACTGGAGCTTCTCCAACAACAGGCTGATCAAGAATATAACTGTGCTATTGAAGATTGGGAAGTAGAGTTGAAATTGCTTACCGAAGCCAAAAACAGCAATTAATGATGATGGTTCCGAGGAGGAGGATTATTCAGATTCTGGGCCCATAGATGTACTTGAAGTTGCAGCAGTCTTCTCAGATGATGACGATGTCCTTAATCCTGGGGTAGTAGATCAGTGGTAAACATAAATGTTATATAACTTCTTATTCACCTCAAATTTCTCAAATCACCCACAAACGAGAGGAACTCGTTCGGAATTCGGGCAACTAAGTCATAAGCGCGCTCTGAGCGCGAGCGCATCAATGATGACAAATCACGCTTATCCTAAGCAGTCAATAATCCGCGATAAGTGCTGACCGAAGGGAGGCTCTTATCAGAGGATAAGATAAGATGCCACGTCGGGTCCGACCGACAGTCTCCTGTCTGACGTAATACACTTCCTCGCTCCCCTCGTCCTTTATGACCTGTCACTCGACAACGGCTTCCTAATGTACATTATTCCTTCTAATAAATGTTCAATAATTTCTCTATTTTCTCTTTCTTGCCTCTCTCCCTTTTCCCACCTCGTTCTCGAAGATTTCTGCGGCTCAGAGCTCTCGGCGGCATTTTTTTTGCTCCCACCCACCCTCTCCTTTTCCTTTTTTTTTAGTGTTTGGTACAGCCACAGGGCATTCGGATCGTTTGCCTTGGGCCTCCCAAGCGCTCAGGTTTTGGCGGGCCTCGCCCAAACGCGCTTCTCATTTAAGTTGGAAGTCGTGTCGCGTAGGCCTTTTTGGATATGTCACGTGCATGGTTTTCACGCTTTGTGCAAGTCCACCGCCCAAACCTCCGCATCCACCAAACTATTAGTCCACATTGATAGTTGGTTTCCTTTCTTCATTCTTCTCATAAATTCTTTCTCTCTTGAATTCTTTCTCTTAAATTCTTTCTTCCTTCCCACTTGTCGCTGAAGACCGAGACGCGACAGAATCGGTTTCTTATCTGAACAATTTTTAACTTACTCAATTCAAGCGTGACGATCTATTTTTTTCTACAGTATATGCAAATAAAGCTCTAGAATATAAATCTGGAGCTTACGTAAAGACCCCTCTATGTTTAAAAATTCATCTTTATGATGTTCACCCAAATGTAGCGTGCGCATCAATGATGGCAAATCACGCTCATCCTAAGCAGTCGAATAACTGAAGTTTGAACAATTTTTAACTTCAGCATATCTTACCGTTGTCTTATATCGACCATTTGCTAACAAACATTTTGATGACTTGAATCCCTTCCTCATGTTTGGTTGGTGCATGCTTGCGTGTTTCACTCATGAAATCTCGACCTTACATTGCGCCCTTTTACCAGTACTGTTGTTAAGCACGTAAGATCTTTGCACCCTTCCAGCTAGGCCCCTTTTTTGATGATCCGCCCTTACAGTTCCATTCGCTTTTGTGGATCAACATTTGGCTACACCGCCATTTCCATTTCACTTAACTATAGTCAGTCTTGGTTTCCTCCAGTTTCAACGACGGTTATAGACCTATTGGCTTTTGTACTGACTCCTCCACCAGTGACTCCTCCGAACGCCGTTGGTTATGCTAATGGGATCTCTCAAAGCATAGTGAGCCTTGCCCGTTGCGTCGGACCAGTGATTGGTGGTTATGTAAGGACTTCCGACTTTTCCGTGAAAGCTACATACACTCCGTTGTGTGCGCGTGTACCGTTGTTCAGAGTTTCCTTAATCATTACACCCACTTCACTATCGATGTTATCTCAGGCAAGAGCCTCGTGCTATCTTTCTAGTATACTACTTGTAATTGCTACATACGGACTACGGATGTTTAGATATTTCTTGTATTTGACTCTTAACGCTCTTCCAGAGCATTATTATCTTGCATCTCGCATACGACTCGGAATGACGAGTACCTATTACACATATACCTAGAATATATCCCAACAATTATCATCATCATCAAGCGCTGGGTGAGCTAGTGTCTTTCTTATCATCCGTAAGGGCGACATCGTAGGATGGTATTTAACTCGGTCTAAACATACATTTTGTTGACAACAGGAAGGGCGCTAAGTAGTCTATGGGTAGTATACGGGCGAAGGTCACGGTATTATTCAAAGCAGGGGATAGCTGAAGGTTATGGAATACAAGGAGTGCGATTATAGTAGGCCTAGATGGTATATAATGATGATGACAATTATGAGGTTCAAAACATTACGATGCAAAACAAGAAAAGTCCATTTCAAGGGCCTTTCATAAGGTTAAAGGCCTCTTCCACTACGAACAGTAGTTTGAAGTAGGGTTCAAGCTGACGAACGAGGATAACAAAAATGCTCACTGGGATCTAGTCGGTATAGTGGGACGGATATGTATGTACGTATTCCAATACCATTTTGTCAGTGAGATCACGGTTTGGCGTCTGCAAGTGTACATGCGTTAGGGACTTCATTCTCCACAGACCACGCTGTTGTCCGAAAGTGGCAGATCTTTGGACCGTATATGACGAAAAAGGAGCGTCCAAGGAGTGGAAAGATGTCGCATTCCAAAAGTTGGAGAGAGGGTAATTGATGAGGGGCTTTGCACAGTAAACGGAGGAAAGGATCCCATGTGAGGGCGTAGTCAGGGCTCTGTACTTCGGATATCACCGAGGGAGTGTGTCTTGAGTTTAGGGAGAGTAAGCAAAGGAAAATCGATACCGACACAACGAGGGAAGGAGTGTATGGCCACCAAACGAAGAGTGACGAGCTCTGGAAGAGAGTTAAAAAGCTGGGCAAGGTCCTCATATTGCGGTGCTTCTCCAGCACCAGTCCATTCAACGCGACGGAGCGTTGTTGAAACTTGAAGACTTTGACGGGCGCCGCTCGTTCCGGGTGGTTTGAAGGTCGTTCTTGTTGTAGTAAATTTCAAGATTGGGGGTACATCCAAGGATCCAAGGAGACAGATGACATGGTATACCTTGTATTTGGCCAGAATCCTAAAATCAATTCACAGAGTCCACTCTCCTAGATGTTTCATGTTTGTCCCCGTCACTGAGAGTTTACTTTTTTCGGATAGTTTGACGATCCATTGCAGTTGTTGGCCAGTGTAAATCATTAGGTATTCGGACAAGATTTCTTCGACAATTAATCGCCAGGTGGCATGCACTTGAGAGAGAGACCTGCAAGCCAGGATCGATTTCTGGATATTCTTCCATCACCCATGGCAGCACGAAATGGATCTTCTAGATTGATGTTGATGTTCTTAGCGCTAGTTCCTCGTACTGTATAACCGATAATTTGGCGCCAAATCTGGTTTGAGAAAAACAGATCCTCTTGACTCAGGAAGGAATGTATTCTGCTATGTATGCATCGGTCACATATCTGCCGTCGTTACTTGTAAATTGGATAATCTCGCTAACCGTATCACGACTCACCGTATCATTATCCATTCTTTCCCAGCTGTTGACTGCGGCTAAAACCTGTATATCTTAGTACTTGATTAATCTCACTAAGTACAGTTCGGGACATCGTTCCTGCTGATCTCGTTAACCGTTTCAGGACCTAAGCCTCTTGATCAAAATAGCCGCCCATTTTTGACCTTGCTCATTTTGGGACCTGCCGCGTCGTTATTTCTTTACTTAGATCAAAACCCATACACTTGGGACGCGTGGTTAATCTGGCTAACCACTTCGGGATATTGCGATGTGCACTCTCTCAAGCTCTCAAGGGGCATTTCCCAGCTCTTGACAGCGGCTAAAACCTGTATATCTGAGCACTTGGTTGGGACTAACTATCTCAGGACCTCACCGTGTCATCACTCATGTTTTCCCAGGTCTTGACTGCGGCTAAAAGCTGTATATCCAAGCAGTCGGTTGGGTTGGCGCTAACTATTTCGGGACCTCCGATGCGCTCTCGCAAGCTCGCAAGGGAAATTTCCCAGCTCTTGACAGCGGCTAAAACCTGTATATCTGAGCACTTGCTTGGCGCTAACTATTTCGGACCCTCACCATATCGTTACCCGATTTTCCCATCTTTTGACTGCGGCTAAAACCTGTCTGTCTGAGTACTTAGTCAATCTCGCTAAATGCTTCGTGACCTTGTTCCTATTGATTTCGCTAACCATAATGGGACCTCAGCCTCAAAATAGCCGCCCATTTTTGACTGTGCTTATTTTGGGACCTCACCGCCTCGTTACCCATTTTCCGTCTCTTTACTTAAATCAAAACCCATAAACTTGGGCCCCATGGTTAATCTTGCTAACTACTTCGGGACATCGCGAAGTGCTCTCGCAAGCTTAACAGATCATCACGTTAGTTGCACTAAAAAGTTGGGAAAGGAATTTGGTTGAGCATGCGGGGAGAATGGAGGTACAGTCAGACCTTTCTTAAGCCATACCCCTCGGTGAAAGGCTCAGGGTTATGAGGAGTCATGGGTATGGAGAGTCTTTCTAAAAAAAATCGCCAAGAATTAATATGAATATATTCCAAATCCAGATTCTAAACGCGTATGGTATGGGCTATACGTTATGATCTTTTGAACAAATCTGTGAGGACACTATCCTTCATATTTCTGGTTTCATTGAGACGGATTTTTCTGCTCAAGGATGCCAGTAGACCTTCCACTTTCCGAGAAGTAGGGTCATTGAAGTGTTCTGTGTATTTTCTGATAGTTGAAATTGCCTTGATCACTTCCTTATGGCCCGGAAAAGGCTCGATAGGTGTTTCCTCGTCCACGTCGTCGCCTCCAGTGACCTCGATTAGAGGGCATGATGACAAGCTATGGTGGTGCGCAAGGTGTGGTTTTTTTGACATACAGAATACGTACTATTAAATTTAAATGGAGCGCTAAAATGGTAGTTGGAGACAAAACCCTATATATAGGTAATTACGTGCCAAATTCAGTCTTATACACCGGACTATTAGGGAATTTTCTTTGAGAGACCTATGGGTTTTCTCCTCCAAATATGATATGGCCTATGGGGTATGAGGGGTTCATGGGTTATGGGCTCCATTTCCCTGCGAACCAACTTGGTGGATCGAAAAAGTCATAGTTTATAAGAGGTTATGGGGTTTGAAGGGTATGGCTTAAGAGAGGTCCGACTGTATCGTTCGATCGGTATAAGTCAGGTATCAATCAGTGGCGATTATCTTGGCCAAAAAAGGTATTAGACCGACAGCCCGAGCAAAAGCGTGTGCCGTCGTGTCCCGTGCTGACTAATTCAAGTTCTGCTCACAGACTTCACAAATCCTATCGATTTGCAAGCCTCTGGCGTGTTCTCAGTCAATAGGCACTCTTTCACGGTGTTGTATAAGTCCATGCGCAATTAATAGTAAACCCTATATTATAATGGATAGTTTTTTCTATGTAGATTACAATCATCAGGAAGATCGCAAACCGCTAGAATGTGAGTATTGTTGCACAGAATCTAATGACCATATTAAAGGCATTACCTAGTATTGACATCGGCGGCCACTTGCTCATACACACCGAAAAACGAAAAGAGGAGTCATACATCGTCAACCTTAGTAGGTTAATTTCAAATGAGGAGACTCAGAACAGACCAGAAACATACCAGCTGATCACCTCCCTTAAGCAATCCTGGCAAGCCGCAAGTGCGCATACATGTACATCAAACATTAAAAAGACGGTGCATTCCGAGTGCAACCGGTATTGGTATTGGCGATGATGGAAGCAAAGAGATAAATGATGGAGTACAAAGAAAGAGAGAACATTCAAAAATTGTTGCGTGTGATTGATGTGACTTGTCACGAGTGCGGAGTTTGAACAGACTTAACAGCAGCGGCAGCGCCCTTCAGCGCTTCAGCATCCTCACCATGTTGGGCCGGTGGTTATCAACGGCCGTGGGTCCCACGAAATTGCGGACGAGGTTATCTCCCCATCTCGAGCGATACACCCCCTTGGACAACCTTCGCTCGTCAAATTGGCAACGAGCACGTTGGCGGCTTACCTAGGCGATGATGAACAATGGAACACCATTGGCGGGAGCCTGGACGTTCTGGGCGGCGTTCTGGGTGCAGAATAAGTCAGTGTTGTTCGCCATTGTCAGGAATTGTCTATTTACCTTGGTGATGGTGTAGGATGGAAAACGTATAGTTTCGAACTCCAGCCAGACGGGTTCGGTTTTGCCACCTTCAACGTCTTCTTCGGTTTCAAAAGCGAGTGTGCATCGCGGACGAACATCGGAGGAAGATATTGTCGCCTGGCCCAAAATTACCTGCGGTTGAAGGCCTCTACATCGACGACATCCTTGAATTAATACCGAAAGCCAAGAACTTATGAGCATTGAGACCCATTGCACGAAAAACGACCCTGAAGAGCGAGGACGTTCAGGATACTACCAACGCTTCCAACTTGACGACAGGGCCTTCGAATCAAGATAGCCAGCACTTCGACTCGGAGGAAGGGAAAGGGAAAGATAAGGAGAGCGTTGCAGGTATTCACGACGAAGATGACAAGATCAACAACAGTAGCGTTGAGGACGACGGTACGACCAACCCTTAAACGACGAGATCGGCAGTGGCAGTTCAAGACTGCGAAACCTACGCAGGAAAAAACACCTAAACGTTGACATTCTCCAACTCGCATCCGCTGGGGGCCCCAAGCTCGAGCCTATTACGATTTCCTGGACAATGTGAAGGTGTCTCCTGATCAGCAGACTAGTCCCACCAACTCCTGTTCCTGGGCGGATATCTTTTTCGCTCTTCAACCCTCTGCCTTCCACCACTTACTCTACCCTTTTATCCGCATGGGCTACAATTTCCTCATTCGCTGCATCTATGTCATCTGCGCAACCGCAACCTTGTTCAGCTTCGCCGAGTCTTATCAGCGACTTGGCTATCCGCACCCGTGGCCATTTCACTTCAAAAGTTGGCGTAAATTCAACGCTCTTTTTTTCGAGGAGGGAGAGAGATTTCTTGCTTTTTTTTTTTTGTAACTTAGCGTCGACAGAGTAGCAATAAAAATAAAGGTTATGTTTGAATTTTATAATGTGGCTTGACAAACAGTTTTTTATGTTTTGTAATCGAAGACTCGAAGAGACGTGAGTTTGGAAATTATTAATGAATATAAATTGTGTCCTTCTATGTGTACCACCTCTCCCAAAGTCCCAATGTCAGCAATATCTCACGGGACAGATATGCACGATGCTAGAGAGTCTCTCGTCTTTTTCAATGTCCTACAAGAACCGCCAACGCCTTCTATCTCTGTCCCTGAGAGTATTAATTACTCTCTCGATGACGTTGTGTCTTACTTCAAGTTGCTCCAATCCTCCCTTGCACCCGACGTTCAAGCTGAACCTCCTGAACCTCCTCTACCCACATCTGATAATTATGCCAGTATTATCGTCATTGGGCATGGTGTCAAGATAAACCGCCAGACAACTTTACACACCATGTATAGATATAACAGTGTAAATCACTTCTAAGTTTCGAATGTACGAGCCACTTCATGGAAAGTTAACTCATCGTTTGCCTGATAAGTTAAGAAAATTACACCTACAAATTACACCTACACTCCGTAGACATGTTTTATTACATATATTCTGGTTTCAAACATGATTATCAGTTCCTATTCTAATAACCGTACTGGAAGTACGTCGGACACTGCGCGTGTTGCGATTGCACTAACTACGCTGAGGGCGTTCACTTAACTAGCACTTACTCTTTTGGGGCTAATATTTGTTAGCCGACTTATACCGATCGAACCATGGCTTGGGAAAATGGGTAACGAAGCGGTGAGGCCCCAAAATGAGCATGGTCAAAAGTGGGCGACTATTCTAGGTCCTGAAATAGTTGGCAAAATTGACAGGAACGATGTCCTGAGGTATTTGGCGAGATTAACCAAGTACTCAGAGATATACAGGTTTTAGCCGTGGTCAAAAGCTGGGAAGAAATGGTTGATGACGCGGTGAGGTCCTGAAATAGTTAGCGCGAACTCAGATATACAGATTTTAGCCGCTGTCAAGAGCTGGGAAATTTCCCTTGCGATGTCCCGAAGTGGTTAGCGAGATTAACTATGGGCCCCACGTTTACGGGCTTTGATCTAAGTAAAGAGACGGAAAATGGGTAACGAGGCGGTGAGGTCCCAAAATAAGCACAGTCAAAAATGGGCGGCTATTTTGAGGCTGAGGTCCCATTATGGTTAGCGAAATCAATAGGAACAAGGTCACGAAGCATTTAGCGAGATTAACTAAGTACTCAGACAGACAGGTTTTAGCCGCAGTCAAAAGATGGGAAAATCGGGTAACGATATGGTGAGGGTCCGAAATAGTTAGCGCCAAGCAAGTGCTCAGATATACAGGTTTTAGCCGCTGTCAAGAGCTGGGAAATTTCCCTTGCGAGCTTGCGAGAGCGCATCGGAGGTCCCGAAATAGTTAGCGCCAACCCAACCGACTGCTTGGATATACAGCTTTTAGCCGCAGTCAAGACCTGGGAAAACATGAGTGATGACACGGTGAGGTCCTGAGATAGTTAGTCCCAACCAAGTGCTCAGATATACAGGTTTTAGCCGCTGTCAAGAGCTGGGAAATGCCCCTTGAGAGCTTGAGAGAGTGCACATCGCAATATCCCGAAGTGGTTAGCCAGATTAACCACGCGTCCCAAGTGTATGGGTTTTGATCTAAGTAAAGAAATAACGACGCGGCAGGTCCCAAAATGAGCAAGGTCAAAAATGGGCGGCTATTTTGATCAAGAGGCTTAGGTCCTGAAACGGTTAACGAGATCAGCAGGAACGATGTCCCGAACTGTACTTGCTCATTAATCAATGTTCTAAGAACCACTTGTACATGTGTTTTGGTGTCATGGCATATCGTAATGAATACGGCTGTAAGATCGGCTAACAGATGACATCGAAGTGAGTGGCAATTCTCAGCAGAAAGTTGAAGGGGTACAACTCCGCTGCCTGCCCAAGCCAAATCCAAGGATCACAGCGGATTTAATATATGCAGTAGGCACACGAACAAGGATAATCTTATCTTGCCTGATGCATATCCATTCAGATTTACCTTGGGCGAAATTGGGGCGAAAGACTAAATATGTACAGTATTCCCAACGATCAAGGCGCAACGCATGTTCCGAGTTAACTATCAGGCGTAACATAAACAAGCAAGAATAATATACACCTTATTGTAAAATTTATCGAGGGTCCGTTTCGGTGTCGAATGTGTCCGAGTAGCCGATTTCTTGAGCTCGAGGGGTAGAGCAGCAGATGGGTATCACGAAGCCATTTTGTTTGATTTGCCCTTCCGAGGATACGACACAAGACTCCACGGTGAGGTCTCGAAACGGTTGGCATGATTAACCCGTTACCCAGTACGCACATACTCAAGCTTACAAGTTTGAGTCGCAGCAAAGAGCTGGGAAATTTTTTGGGTAACGATCCGGAAGTCCACAAACGATAAGCGAGATTAAGCAGGCCTCACGTTTACAGGTTTTAGTCGTAGTTAAAGAGCTGGGAGAGGAATTTGGTTGAGGATGAGGTGAGCTCCGAGAATGGTTAGTGAAATTAATCCAGCGCTCATGTTTACAGGTTCTACTCCGCTCTAGTTCCAGGAGCTTGGATATAGAGTTATGAATTCAAAACGGCGAGGTCGAAAAGTATTTGTTTAATGTGTGTCTGAGAGTACGCAAGGAATTTGTTAATGCATGCTCCAGATCATTATATTTGTATTCAATGCGGAAATCAATGACAGTCAATTGATAGAAACGTATCCATGATCCTTGACTGCAGCTGAGTCATTTCAAAGGTCATAGTCCCGGACTAGTGTATGAACCCTCATTCTGTCAGTACACCATGTTAACCATGTTACCTATTAGAAGTTACCGCATTGGAGGCTAATGGCGTGTATTAAATAATAAACGGGATACAAATAAGTATTTTTTTCATGAAGGGAACGAATTAAAGGTCGAGTTTGCAAATCGTCCTGGTCATATAGCATCGCTCCATCCATCTAAGGGGTTATACAAGCCATTTTGATATACGTACGCTTTTAAAAAGGAACCTAGCGCGCTCATAGGTGCTTCTTGTGTTTCATGGACGGGCAATGACGTCTGGTCAATTTGCTACGATTGCACACTGCAGTCCCGCAAAAATATACAAAATGCAATTACTTTGTAAGCTATATACTGGTACTAGGTCCTGCCTGGCTACCGACCTCCATACTCCGTATGCGAGAGCGATTCCAGTACGATAAGTATACCTTCGTGTACAAAATAGCGCGTTCTTGGGACATATAGCTGACTGACTTCCGTATTCGAAGAAGTCCCCTATTTCCGCATTCCCCAGCACTACTATTCAGCACTACGAGATTTGGATTGGTGTCAATGTAATTCGAAAGAAAGGATGCTTTGCCACATTTTGAGTGACCTGCGCTGTGAAAATGATCTATCAGGAATTTAGTATCCGCAAAGAAATCGGTCTCTCTAGTCATGCAATATGGCTGAAGATTGCAAGCGAAATCATATATAACATACTCCGGTGCCTTTTTCCAGTGGGTATAAATAGCGGAGAAGACTTCATTGCGACCTTCTGCTATTGGCACACAGTGAAATCTGTAGCATACACTATGAGTGCACCAAACGACCATAAGACCGCCAGTTAATCTCTTCTGCCCGTAAGTTGAATAGTATTTTTGGCATCCTTCTCCTTTGCTATCTTTGCCACCTTGGTCGACTTGACCGTCCCGTGCAAGCTTTGGGTAAAAAGGTCGATGTCGAATCTGGGGCATACTGTAGCAACAACCAGTCTGCAACAACTGGTCTCAGTAAGACGGATTAAATTCCATTTTATGTTACGTACTTGTCGCCAATGGCCAATATTATCGCTCGGGAGTACATCCTCTTCAGGGATATGACTGTCAGATAGCATCGAGAACAAGACCGTCAAGCCTCTTAGCAAAATCCATTCGCAAACACCATATGTATCAGACTCTATACTTACAGCTCCCGGGCAGCTGAGCTCGTAGAGTAAGAGATTGTACAGCGCAGGAAAGCCTGTCAGGTAAGACACAGAGCTGATCGTCGGATTCGCGATGAACGACTTTAAGTTCTCCAGGGTGGGACGAGGCGTTAACTGAAGGGCTGACTCTTCGGCAGATATCTGAAGAAAAAATGTGTTGTAAACATCGGGACAGCGCTCTAGTCCCCTTTTCTGAAGAGCAATCTTCGAGTAGCAGCGATCTAAAAGGCGGGAGAGATGTCCATTGACCGACAGAAGGTCGTCAACGGCTTGCAAGACTAAGAGGAAAAGATCCGAACCAGGTCCTTGGGGTGGGCCGAGAACTTTAGTGACCTGGGGGGATTGTTCCACCTTCTTTACGATCGGTGTTGCGTTTGCTATTGAGCGAATATTCTTGCGCAAATTTTTCTTCTCCAAGTATTGTGGTGCAATGGGGTACCTTGTATTTGTTTGTATGGGCGCTTGGGGGTGGATCACTGTAGGAGGGCGTAAAGTGGGTAAGACGTGCTTCCGATTAAATGCCAACGTCACACCGTCCCATATAGTAGCCTTGGGAGTAGGGCCACATTTGGGACAAGTCATGTCACTATTTAACTCCAGCAACTTGGCGTATGCAAACCAAATGGACCGAAATCTTTTATCGGATATGAAAGGCGCCGGAGATTCATGCGACTCATATCGCCTGGCCACAACAGTTACCCAAGCAACGAAAGGGGTCTCTGAAGTACAATAGGAACTTGTATAGTCATCCAACAGGCTGTGCGTGAATAACAAACGATTGTTCCAATTGAATATTCCCAATTGAAGGCAATCAGGTCAATAAAGCCGTACTTGCAAAAACAGCATTTCTGTAGTTGAATCGAAATGTTCCACATTCTAGTGAGACAGTAGACTTGGCATGGTCTAGTGATAATAGGATGCAAGGAGTCGAGAGGAGTCTCAGACAAGGACTGGCAAGAACATCTAGAACTTGCGTCGAGTCGAATGAGCTCCGGTGGCTCATTGGACATTGCGATAAGAGGTTGGTGTCGTTCATTGCCTATGCGACCCCATATGGAAGGGGGGATGGGCCGGTGCGATACAGCATCCGCGTCGTACAAAGCGCGACGAGGTGCATGATCTATCGTTATATCAATGATGAGTTAATAAAGGCCATCCACATTACTTGGAAATTAGTTCATACCGTCGTATATCAACTTGCTTCCATGCTTTTCCCCAAGGTCCTCGGCGTGTATGTCTTTCTGTATGAGCTGTTGTAGACATATCCTAGCGGAAAGTATATGGCCACAGTTAACAATTCTGGGGTCCTTTGAACAGCTCCATGTGCCAGCACCGCTATCGTCCCCGTAGTGTTCCACAATCGTATGGGTTTTAATGGAAGCCAGCGATCCACTTGATGGTACGGAGAATGTGTTATGAAATCTTTCAGAAGCGCTCATTATTGTATCCTGAAAAGCGTATCTTGAGAATAAATATGTTTTGTTTTCGTCAGCTGCTTATCATGATCAGTCAACACTTTTCGGTATACGGAGAATGATTATTTGATTATTTACCGTTAACTCTTAGATCACTTGAAAAAATCTCGTCTCCACGCTCTTTGAGAAAACGGATATGAAAGCATATATCTTGCTTGGCTTGTGGGCATAGACACACAAAACATTTCCCCGTTGACGTCAGGACTTGCTGGAGGTGGTACCACTTTGAATTTGGGATTGACCCTTTGACATCCCAGCCGTTCACAATAAAAAGGGACCTTGAAAGTTGCCAGAAAGCGCATTCCTGTGCCAAAACCGATTCGATAAAAAGGTCAAAGGATGTGAGTTCTTGATAATCAACGAGACCGAGAAACGGCAAGTAGTCAACTTTTCTTGCTTCGATAAGTACTTGAGGATCCTTGGCCCCGTCATTACGTGTGGGTCGTACAGACCTTCCAGGAGTTTTGTTGGGTGATGGCGGACCATACAATGTTGGTTTATATTTTTTGCTTTTGTTATCGTCTTGAACGGTTGCTGCAGTTTTCCTTTTAGGACTTGGCGGACAGATGGTCTCGGTAGGAAAAGTAATAGCATGAACAGGAGATAGTACGGGAGTGGGAAGGTCAAAATTTATCATCTTTTGACGAGTTGAACGTAAGGTATACGAAAATGGCGCACAGGAAGGAAGAGGGATCTAGCCAAGAGCTAGCACAAATCAATAGAAAATGCAAGCAATACTAGCAATTAAGGATGCTAGCAATTAAGGTGTTTGCCTTTTTCGATTTATAAATATGATTCCCCTTTCGTCTGGTTGGATAATTTTACACAATAAATTGGTCGAATTTGTTGAAGAAGATTTAACTACTAGGAAAGTCAAGGTATCGGAACGACCGGCGCATATGTCAAGAAACCGCATTTTTACGAATCACGATGTATCTTGGTTCTTCAAGAGGAGAAGGATTTTTCATTCTATATTTAACTTAAACGATTACATTATATACTACATTGAATCAGTGATGTGCGGACCGCAGCTCAACCGCGGTCAACCAGTCACTCTGGTCATGGCTAAGTAAACCATAACTAGTTCTTAACCAGTTACGTCGGTTACCCATCAGGTAACATTACCATGTCATCAACCAGCGACATGTGTCAGGGATGGTTAACTGGCGCATTACTAACTTGTCAGTTATGGGCCAAGCGAAGCTGGCGGAGACGAGACCTCGCTCGGCGGAGTCAAAAATATGAGCAGAGGTTATAACAGACAAAAGTCCTTTTCAATTGTTTTAAATTGTCAAAAAGAGCGCGAGTGTAAGTACCCAAAAATTGTATTTTTGTGACCTATGTTGTTAAGCAGATTGATTAAAGTTGCATCTTAAATTTCCTGCAGAATGACCAAGAACGGAAAAACTAAGTTGTGAGATTGGAACAGACGCAACCCAGTTTTCTTTAAACGGCTGACCTACCTGTGGTCACTTAGCACCATGACGAATGTCGCTAAAATTTAAGATATCCGCTCCGGTAACAGTATTAGCCGGTTATGCACGTGACCGGGTAATAAGGGGTGTTTTTTGTCAGGTATAGACGTTTCCTTTCGTTTCACTCAGGTCTCGTAATACGGCAGGCGCCTATTCCTGTTTCTCCGAGGACCGAAAAACAGGTTAATAAATAGAGGTCACGTGTATTTATTAACCTGTATGTTTGGAGATACAACCTCGGCTTACCATATATAGTATGGCCGAGACACGTATCTTAGAAATACAGGTCAATATATACACGCGACCGGTATATTCGAGGCTCGCTAATCGGGCTATTTTTAATGAGTCATTTTGGAGTCATTAGCTTGTCAGAACCCTAGGCCCTCACATGTCACAGTTCGAGCTTGACACACGCAACGGGGCACCTGCAGAGATGTGGGAGTATCATCAATTCATTATCCGGAAGCATTATTCTGATCCATATATAAAAACGTCGAACCAGCCTGTTTCGTCCACTTTACTGGAGCACGCGTTGCAGTGTAGACGAAAAAATCGGCGCGACATACTTATGCTGCGCTGTGACCCTGAACAAGTAATTTTTGTCAGGTTGATTATTTTCTGTGATAAACTAATCACCTATTCTCTTGAAGACTTCTGGAGCTCGATGAGCTGCGAGGCTGTGTTATATTTGCCCAGGCTTGCCGCTTCAAAGTGAATGCAAACACACTCAAAAAGGCCGCAAATTTATAAGCGCTCGTTCAGCCAAAGCAGTACGTACACAATTTAATCAAGGACTGAATTTCGCACTTACCGAGACGTAGGTCGTTGACAGTGTTAAAGTTCATTCTAATGAAGGGAACAACAGACCCTCTACATCTAACTCTATTATATCGCCATTAGGTGTACCATCCCCAGTCGGGCTACAAGTGTCTGAGAGCGAGACATTAATGGCATCCAATCTAAGCCCTGAAGAACTGAACAGCATTACAATGACGCCCACACCTATCAGGATACAGCAATTATTGCATCTACGTCCTTATCCTCCCCAAGGATCCACGGGAACTCCGTTAGGGACACCTCTGAAATCGTTTTATATTCGTCATCCAAATGATAAGTCTAACGATAATCAGACAGCACGAACCAATTTCCTTTCCGATCCAGTCCCTCTGCAGCATGCTATGCCCCGTCTCGACACTGACACGAGCTCTTCTCCATCAATATCTCAAGTTCAATCGGCCGTGGATACTGATTTAGTTGATTCTCCATTTCCACTCGCCCCCATAACCCCAAAGAGACAGGTTGCAAGTCAATCCAACCCATTATATGGGCATGTCACTGGGGCCAAGCGAGGAAACACACCCTATCGTACGTTTTCACTGTTGTATCCGGACTTTCTCGACGCTGATAACATTCTAGGCGTCTATCGAACTAAGAAACTACCCTCTCCCATTGAATACTCAAGGAAGGCGTCGCAACGCTTCTCCCGTTTGACAAACAAAATACTGGAAAAGGTAAGTCGCAAGTTTTAACCATGTTAAAAACACGATTTGACCTCGCCGACAGTGTGAAGCTCTATCACAAGAGACTGGGGCATGGCTATTTTTTGGCGCTCAACACACCAGCGCCCGTGGCAGAGCTATTTCTTACACATCGCCGAGACTATGTCGCGAGGCCAACGCCGAAGCAGGTCACTTGGCAACCGAGTTTAATCATACTATTTCCAACCTTCTAAGAGCCCGCCGAGCAGACGCTCTCGCGCTTCAGAAAGAGTTAGAAGATGCGGAAGCCAGAAATGAGGAAGCAGCGAAGAAATACCGCATCCAAAAGGCACTACTGGATGCATATCGCGAGAAATTTGGTGATATTTCTCCGGTTGAGTGATCAATATGATGCTCGGGATGCAATATTCTTGTTACTTCCTCATTCAATTTGGCTGGGCCAACCGTTCCATAAAATTTTGTCTTCACAATAATCCTTATATATAATGTGGCACTAGTTTGCATCTATAGACAGCTATTCATAAATTTAGAAGCATTTTCCGTTCCCAATTCCACCCCATTGAAGATTAGACAACCTCACAGAAATCACAGCCATTCTCATATACAATGATAGCATTATATCAAAAATACACGTACAGGTGATTCTCGAGATTTGAAGGTCGTCAGGGATGCCGAAAGCGAACGAGAACAATTACAGTGAAATGATTCGAATTCAGTCCAAAAATTCTGACCCGACTGTATTGTAGGAATATTTAGAAATGAGGCCTATTGTTACGAAAGCGGCTGCAATTTTTAGCGAAGAAAATACATATCGGATGCATGCTACCATGGGCTGATTGTTTTCCATAATTCCACCTCTACCAAAAGTTCGTCTTCAAACTGAGGAAATACTAGCCGAAACGTCTCCGCCCAGGCCTTATACCTTAGCCTTCTCCACATTGCTACAGTATATTCCCAATACTCCGGGGCCCAAACTGCGCATCCCCAGTCCACTAAACCGGTGGGTCTGTAATTGTCATCGACGAGGATGTTATTCGGGGATAAGTCACCGTGAGTTAACACTATCTTGTATTTCTTGCATCGCAGTTTTGCCGCAAGACGCTGGATTGTAGGATCACTGGTTGGTTGTAGGGTGCAAAAGTATTCTTTATGAAACGATTCTTGTGACTCGAATGGGCCAACTTGCTCATCCATAAGAATGCGATAGGATATGAATGGGCCCCCATTGAACCCAGAGACATTGACTTCGTGTGTAGGCCGAGGTAGACTCCGTAACTGGGAAAGCCAATTGTCAAGGATTTCACGAAAGGAAGCTAGTTGTACTTCGGAAATGTCGTCAAGGCTGAGTTTCATGGAAGCAAGCTCCCGCCGCCACTGGGACGGGAATGGTCGTATTCTGGCTTATGTAGTTCATTGTCATGGCCTCGTTTATCATTGTCCCGTCGTCCCTGCCGATTTTTGAATAAAGTCCGAAGGGAAGACTAGTAACATGGGCGGAAGTGGCTCCATGTCTCCCATAGTGGCGGATGAGATACAAGTATACCCAGACTCTGATGGCCTGAGGCATACAAAGCCATAAACACCACAGAGCGCTGGAAATAGTGAGATTTCTGTACCATTTCTGTGTCATTCTTGTTGCGGAGGAGGGATTGAGTGGTATCAATAAAACGCACCGTCGATACGTAAGAAAAGAGTCCATAGCAGGCATAATATCAGCTGCTGTTGACACAGCCGTGCGCTTTGGATAGCGTTGACCAGGGCGGACACAGAGGTTGCTAACCTTTTTCGTCCCTAACCAAACCAACGCTTAAGTAAACTCTCAAGTTGAAGTTAGCATAGTCCAAAAACTCCTGTTCATGTCACGTGTTTCTTGTATAGATTCAAATGGCTCGACCTTTCCGGAGGCGCGAGGCACACTTGAACTTCAATTTGCGAGCTGCAAAGTGAATTTGGTTATGAAATTAGTTTCATACGAGATAATTCATATTAGTAACTCATCAAGTTAAAGTCGGAGGAATTTAATCAATACTGCGTCAGAAATCTCAGATATCCTGACTCCTGAGTCAGTTGGCCTTTTCGGCAGCGGTTGGCTCATCCGATGAGTAGTACTTACAAATATGGGTGGATCTAAATCTTCGAATCTGGCTAACATTAGCGAGAAAGACCCACATCATATATGTCTTCATCTGTAGAAAAAATTTCCGACACACGCGCAATCATAGCTAATATATATTATTAGTGCGTTGAACGTTTAACGTCGATAGCGGCGAACCGTTTGAGCGGTTTGTCTTTCCAGATCCGAGACTTTGTGCTATGTGCATGTGTGCATTACTTGTCGATGTAAGTTGGACGTTAGTCTATTTCTCGCTTACGGTTGTAGAATATATAAAAGACCACGACATTATCAGTTCTAAAATCTTAGGTCGAGCACCGAAAGTCTAAAGCTTGAAAATCCACATTATCTCCTCTGCGTACTGCCATACCCCTCCGTAGATTTCACCATGAGTCTTCTCAGCATCCCTCCACCCAACATTCCCCTGCAGAATTTTGCCATATATGCAGGCATTTTCTCTCAGGGCGATGGAGGCTTTCAATTCTCTTTTATGATTCCCACCGACGGGGGAAATATCGTTAAAATGCAGCCAAGGAATGATATCGGTGGCTTCTACTACCACTGCGGCGATTTCAACATTGGCTCTTCCGTGACATTATGTATCGCCGTACGAATCGGTAACTCCCCCGCAAATTTGATCATAACAGCTTCAGCTGATGCATAGAATGTTAAACATAGGACAAGTCGCATTAGCAACGGATGTGGCAAACATCAATATACATCTTCAAAACATTGCAATGGAGATTCCTCCTCACCTGGCATCGCTAAGGACTGTTTTCGACTCGAGGACCTGGTTCCATGAAGGTGTACGCATACTCACGGAGAACAACTTCGTCGATTGCTCGGATATATTTTCCCTTGAGGAGGAGCTCCTTGCTTTAGCCACTGCGCATGACAGTTACTGCATAAGGGGTCACCCCTTTCGGGTACACACCTCCACCAGGTTTTAATTCCTTTTATTGAACATCCTCCAAACTCTACTCACTCGTATATCAAGGTCATCCTGAAAGTTGGATATAACTGCCGATGAAACTATGGAAAATCTTTGCATGGCCTTAATGATGAATGCTTTGGTACTTAAAATTTTGAATAACTCAATAAAATGACAATAGCTGTTAACTACGTATCTCTTATCCGTGGTGTTTTTTCCCCAAATAAAAAAGTCAGACAGTAAGAAAACAACTACGCGGTGTGGGAAGTGCTGAGCTGAGTGTGAGAAAATCAAGGTAAAATATGGATTGATCAGATCGTCGAGATCGTGAATCTCCATTTAGTTTCCAGAGAATTCCGTGCACGGTGCACACTACAGAGAAAACAACCTCAGAAGAAATCAGCTTTACGCCGTGACAAGATGTTCGAAAACGACAACGGATTAGCGGCACAAGGATTGCCCTTGATTCTTTTAACAATTGTCCCCGAGCAACGGTTCCAGATACAAGGATTGCCCTTGATTACGAGTCTTTTACGTAAGTAAAAACGAGTCCTTTTAATCGAGGGCTTTCTGCGACTTTCTCTGACCCTTGTTGACCCCCATCAGTGATGACAATGACATCAAATTGGCCATGTGGTAACAATGTAACCTATATACTCCGGTTGCTTTTGCCTTAAACAACAGTAAATAGAAAATCAATAGTATGTATTCAATATGTATTCTGTTCATTTTTCTTTCCAAAAACATATAAAATTCGTAGAAAAAATTGATTTATTATTTATCCTACAGTGCGTTACACATGCGGTTGAACTACTATATTGCGAGGCAAGGGGATTAAGGGAGAGAAATGTAATTGCGAAGACGAGCACACAATGTTCTCGTCTTCGCCCTGCTCGTCTCTACCTACCCACTTACCGTCCCACCCGTTTGTACCCACCCGCTCGTACATCACCATGTCGTTTGTGTCGTTCTAGGCACTACCGACAACCCCCGAGAGAGGAGAGTGGCAGGCTGCTGTCATCGTCGTCGTCGTCGTCAATGGCAGCGGTGAGCACCTCCCACATCCCTGTAGAGGGGAGGAGACAGGTGCAATGGCACAGCACGTCGTCGTCGGTCCACGTATTCACCCGCCTGCCTGCTCATACCCATCTATCTACCCGCTCGTACCCACCCTCGTAACCGCTCGTATTTTGCAGGTCTCGTTCCACCTCGTCATCTTCGGCCACGTCATTGTGGTTATACTGCCCACATCCCTTTCAAGGGGGGAGGGGCCTGATGCGGTTGTTGGTGTCCGAGTCGTAGTGGAGGTGGCACATCCTTATTGCTATTGAAAGAGGAGGGACCTGAAATGTCGGTGTCGGTGTCGTTCATCAGCATTTGTCGGTGTCGTTCGTGGGTACTCAACGCAGGGCATGGCGAGTACAGCTGCCAGGGCGTTGGAGTACGACTGTGATGGCATATAGGAGAGACAAGCGGGGATGAGGAAGAGTACGATGGCAAAGACGAGAGCACTCGTCTTCACATCTTGCTTCTTTCCCCCTCTTTTCTTGATGTTGTCCCCTTACATAGCACTTAGAAACTGTATTATATGTAAAGTACCGTAAAATACAAAATAAAATATTTTTTGAATGTTTTTTATATGTTTTAGAAGAAGTGTACCAAAGTGGCAATAACTGCCGAATTGGGAGGTGCAGCCCAACGCAAATGTTCGTAAGTGTTTTGCAGGACTATCTAATCTAATCTAGCCCTAGAATATATGTGGATAGAGTATACATATATAGTACGAAAAATGATCATATCATAATTGACTTTTGTGTTAGTACACGGGCGCGACATAGTACACTAAAAATAAGATAAAAACAATAATAGCTAAAGCTAAAGACTCGTACTGCCACGCGTAGCGGTGGCCCTGCAAAACAAGCAAAATATACAAAGCAAAACATTGAACAATGTAAATAGTTCAAAAAATACAAGAGATTTAGTGACGAACTGATTTGAATGGGATGCAAATGAAGGAATATAGATGACGATGGGGTTAACAGTTAAATGTCGCTGTCGCTAAGATGGACGCAAGAGATAGTTTTAAGACAAAGCATTGAGATGAGAAGCTTTTGGTGATGCTGATTGAAGCGATTTTCCGATGTTGTCAGGTCCTGGAAACGTCGAATAATATCTTGGGACTTTAGTACCTTTCAAACTTGTTATTCTATTGCTAAAACGGACTGAGCAAAGAGCCCACATTGAAGAGCGGGAAAATATACTCACAAAAGCCGGATAACATTGCAGCCAGTTTTGCATCCTCGGAGGGTGACAACGTGGCCTCTGATGCACTCGTAGAGAAGAGCTTGTTGATCCCTATCGGCCTGTCGAAAGACCTGTCAACTTACGGCGATATAGCAGACGAATATAGCGCCTTACCGTGGGCAAGACATCGGCGATGAATTGGCTTCCCGTGACCGACAAGGCCAAGTCCACGATTATGGTGCGCCAGGCGCTAAAATAATGCAATGATCGTATCACTGGTACATCGAACCAACAATCTATATGACTTACCCCTTAGCAGGCTGGCACATGCGCCTGAGGACCTTGTCAAGTGTGTCCGAGTTCCCTTCCTTCAGTGCTTTGGTGACGGACTTGTACCCTTGCTCATTCGTCACGAACTCGAGGAGACCGTCCAACAGGTGATCAAGGGTCATGCTCTTGTGCTTCTCCGTTCCATGCTCGAGGACTGGAAGCCAGTTAGTTACAGCCCTTGACAAGTGAATAAATAAGAAACTACTTACTATGTTGGATGCAGTACGATCCCCATTGGTTTTTCGTCACTTCGCTAAAGACGGCAAATCCATGACCGAGCAATTCGTCCACAATGACATTTTTGGCATCAGCCTCGAAGTTTTCAAAGGCATGCTAAAATATGACCGTAAATATAATCCCTTTATTTAGATGTAAGATCTCACCTGGACAACAAGGGATCCAGTTTCATGACAAGCGAGCACAGCCCATTTACCTTTCAAGGACTTATTGATGCTGGAGAGTCTATCATTAGCGAAAAGTTTATCGGAGAGATGTGAAACGCGCTATGTAAAGATAGGAGGAGTAGGAGGAGTCCAAGAAAGCTCCATGATCTGAGAAATTGTTAATGTAAGATCGAAGCGCAGATAAATAAATGGGCGCTTACTTTACTCCAAACATGTGAAGCATGCTTGTTGACCAACGTCTGAGCTGGATCGCCTAGGAGGAGCTCAGAGGCGATGAGAAGGCGGATGTCTTCTTCGCCATCCAAGGCCTTTTTCAATACATGGCACCCATAGCGGTTTATAGCCAGGTCAACAATATGCCCACTATAGATCATAATTAATTATGGCTTAATAATAAATATGATCTTAACCTACCGCATACAAGAAACAAGTTTGCGTCTTTCTTCGGGAGTAGATGCCACTTCTAGGCACCTTTTAACGATCCGGTGTCCGCGTCTGTATAGGCTTCAGTGCTTGTCGCGTTAAATTATAACGAGTAACTAACTGATGCGTCATCATTTCGAAACCACGAGCGCATACAGCGTCCGCGATACTGGCCCGTTCTCCAAGATCGGCAACCTTCAACCTTTGCTCGAGGAAGACGGAAATTCGTCGGTCGGAAAATTTTAGGATGCGAGCCACAAATTCAGGGCATGGAGGAGAGGATGAAGCATGAAGCATTGCGCAAAAATCTACTGGCTGGCAGTGCATATCACACATATTAGTATATAAGATATGATATGTGAAAAAGTGACGTACTTCGTGTCTGCTTTGAGATGATTGAGATGTAGAAGACCGTTGTTGATAGGCAGAGGAAGATCGCAGGTGCGCTTCTTGACGTTGAGTGACACCAAAAAAATGGTTAGACGCTATATGCTTCTTAGCAGAATGACGCCAGTTATCCATAGGGAGAATATGTCCAATGTCTGTACGACGAGGCGATGGAGAGTCATAAAACACCTGTATATGCTAATATTCTATATGATATATAGGCAGTTGCCTAAATAGCTTTATAAATGCCTGGGGGCAGTTTGCTACCTGCCCAATATGGAAGCACTCAAAAAGGATGGCTTTTTCGTGCCGTGAGGTGGCATATATAGGCATGTGATGACCTAAAGAGAGCGGGGATAGGTCACTCTGTGGCCGAGGTGCCGTCCAGGGGGCGGGAGAGTGATATATAGCATTGGCGGGCAGGCGGGCATAGGCCGACACAGCCACATCCGTGCCAAACGCACGAAACAGCATCCTTGGACGTCGAGCACGCTAGTTTGATGGGTTGGGGACGGAATTGGCGCGGGAAACTTCTCCATAAGGGATATACCTATTTTAGAGAATTTTTGGCGCCCTTTGTGCGCCAATTGGGAGGAGGGGAGGGATGGATTGGCGAGGATGTAGTTGGATGACGCTCTGGATAATATTATCTAAATATAGTTACCGGCGCTGTGCTATTTTTGAAATAGGCGGGCACTACGGCTATTTCTGAAACACGGCTGTGGACTTTGTCTAGACCGTCAGATTAGATTAGATATTGGAACCATATCTATTTTAATACAGCGCGCTAACGGCCATTTCTCAAACACGGCTGCAGACTTTGTCTAGACCGTCAGATTAGATTAGATAATTATTTACGTGTAAACTACGTCTATTTTGGTATATGACGGCCGGCACGTGCATGTGATACATTTCACACGCATCGTACGTGGCCTCTTTCTGGTTGCTTCACCTATCGTTCTTTCTTTCCTACCTCCATTCCCCTGCCTCTGTACGCGTTTTGCTCACCCCTTCTTATTCCTCCTCGCGCTGCGCTGGTGGGTGGGTGGAAGGCGAGGGGTTCAATGTTCGAAGAATGTACGTATATTCCTTTTCTACTCTGACGTCTGTTCTGAAGATGTTCATCACCCTCGACGACACTCCTGCAGTCCCCTATCCAAGGTGGACAACACCTGGGTAGCTCACAAAGGTTAGTGCATTTTGCCTTCTTTTTCTGAACCTCCCTATTCATAGCATCTCATCCGACGACGTCACGACTGTTGCTCGTCCCATCCGTGATGTCCAGCTCACGTTGCCGATGCTTTACCCACCCTTTGATGCCCTATTCACCCTCTCGCCTATGTAAATTTTCCCTTGTGGTGCCGCCTACCATTTGCGGTTGCGCTGGTGGCCATCCTATATCACCCAGTCGGTTTCCATTTACGCCCACGCCTCTGCCTGTCCCTCCGTTCTAGGTGCTGCCCCGTTTCGCATTACAACCGACGTATACGTCTTCATTTGACCCCCGGGAATCTCTGTCCCAACCCCTGCCTGTCCTTAATTCACCACACTTGATCCCACACTAGGTGCCGCCTCCTCTTTCACACCGCAACCGATGTATACGCCTTCATTTAACCCCCGGAAGTCTCTATCTCAACCCCTGCCTATCCTTAATTCGCCAAACCGATCCCACACTAGGCGCCGCCTCCTCTTTCACACCGCAACCGACGTATACGCCTTCATTTGACCCCCGGAAGTCTCTATCTCAACCCCTGCCTGTCCTTAATTCACCCCACTCGATCCCACGCTAGGTGCTGCGCCCTCTTTCACATCACAACCGATTTCATTTGACTCACGTAAACTCCCTGTCCTTCATTCACCACACTCGATCTCACCCTTTGACACATTCATCCCTATCCTAGGTGCCGACTCCTGTTTCACTCTACAACCGACGTATACGCCTTCATTTAACTCACATAAATCTTATGTTCCACCTCCCTGCCCCTCATTCACCACACTCGATCCCACACTACTGTTTGACCCACCGTTCAGCCTGCCACGCGCATATTTTTACGCTTTAACCGATCCCTCCTCACCCTCCATTACGTGTACGTCCGATACATTCATAATCACCCCGCCGATCTCAATTCACTCACAGAGCAGCCACCCACGCTTTGATCGCTGTCCCCGCACACTCTCACCGGTATATATGGGTTCGATTTCTAAGGTAAGTTCTGTTGAACACCTTCTCTCTTATTGTCCCTTACCTTTTCTATATTGAATTTTTCAAGTTGCATTCCGTACACAAACCATTGTTCGTCTATACCTTAATCTCACCTTTTCTTGTATCCCCCTCCTACCCTCTCTCTTTTTGTTCTTTTGGCTACCCTTACGTCTATGTACTTGAGTAATTGATACCAATATATATATGATATTCCAACATTTCAAAGTATGCTATGTTATGTACGATTAAGTCAAAACTGAGTGGGCTCGTCATCCTCGTCCTCATTCTCCTCGTTTCTGTCCTCATTCAATGAATCGTCAGACTCGCTGTCTGAGTCAGACTCTGCAATACTACCCTGAGTTGAATCATCCAAGGGGGACTTCCATATTGTACGAAATTGAACGCCAAGTCCTTGCTGGAGATCTGATTGTAATGTCGCGTATGCAGAAAGGCCCTCGACTAATTCTTTGCTGATATCAGCCCGAGGTGCTTTCCGAGCAATCCACCAATTGCTCTTCCAAGTCAAGAACTCCAAGGTTCGTCGCATCTCCTCTTTCAACAGGATGACTTCTTCTTTCGCCCGTGTAGCTCGTGCGCGACTCTTAGCCCACTCAGAACGCAAAATTTCATCCGATCCCTCGTGTACATTATGCGAGTCCGCGTTCATGGTCCATATCCACGACAGCGTGCGTCTAGTTTCTCCAGTTCCGTCATGCCTGTCCCGTGGTTCGTTAAACAGGGATACTTCGTTAGTCTCAAGCTGCATATCTTCCCCTCCGATCGTGCCAGATACCGTTTGACCATCTTCGAAGACACCAGCACGGCCTCGACGTACGCGTAGCTTATTCGGGTCTTGGTACCCCCTTATATCGCCATCTTCGAGCTCACGGAGAGTTTGTTCCCATGTCCCGGGTCCACATAGTTTTCGATAAGCGATGCGTGCGGCTCTGTACTTCGTTGCGCAAGCGCGCGCACGCTCGTGAACTCTGTCAATGATCGCACGAGACCTCGTCCCATCCCTCTGTCCTCGAATGTTCTTATTTTTGAATAGGATCATTCGGCTTTTGATTCTGAGGATGTGGCGAATCGAGTCGAGGGCATCATGACATTGAGCTAGGCGAAGTTTTTCCTCAATTTCGGCCAAACCAGCAATGCAGACATGATCACGATGGGGGATAGATATGTTCGATGGAAGGAACAACTCGGCGTCTTCGGGATGGATGGATGGTTGTGACCCTGGATTAGATTTAGCCATATCTGTACGGTATTGGATAATTCCTGGAATATAAACAGGGACTATTTCTTCCCATGCATTAATTCTATTCCGCAAAAGGTTTCTTTGTTCGGTAAGGGTCCCTTCTTGTCTATCAGTTGACCGAGGCGTCAATCCTTTGGCTGATCTACGAACGCGACGTCTAATTGAGTCATAGAACGGTTAGATACTCCGGAATGATTGTGTATAAAAAGACATACTGCATGTCTTCCAATTCCAAGCCCATGATGATGAATGCAGACGCGCTCGTGGCGTGCATCATGAAACGCCCTTGTTGTAAATAAGTTTCGTCTTCCTGGGCGAGCTTCTTTCGGACTTCCGCTTCAGAAACATCTAGGCATGTTAAGAATTAGTGTTTGATGGCATAAACATGCCGAAATATGTACTTACTAGTCCCTTCAACATGATAAGGATTGGGTTTTGTTTTCGGAAACGAATTGGCTTCCCATTCAGCGCACATGGTTTCCCATAGCTGAGGTAAGTGAGCCGAACTTGGGGAAGACTTCAGTGAGTCCGTCAGGCCTCGATGCGCCTCGACCTGAGTGTTCCTCTCGGCCAAGGCGGCCTTGTATTTCCTCATTAGAGTTTTACCTAATCCAATATATTTTTGCCAGTTCCAAAAATTGAAATGATCATCGAGAACGTCTTGGCGTGATCCGGGTCCTTGAGTCTTGGTAGAATTGCCGAGAGGATTGTGTCCAGACCAGACGCGCTCGGGCACTTCTAAGTCTGAAGAACCGACCCCGGGGATGAAATTGAGAGAGAAAACTTGATGGTTAGCCTTTCCATGCATAGGCTCGTGTAATTTAGGTATTGCTGGAATTAGTTTCGTCATTGTAGTGTTCAATTTGATATTGTCGGGCCAATGTTCTTCGATTCGCTTCTGTAAATTCACGAACCATTGACAAGCTATGTCATAACTGATCAAAATCGTGAGCGAAGCAAAAATCTTGATAGCCGAGCCAAAAATAAAGTCCATGTTTGCATATCTGAGTTATCAATCATAAATTGTAGTGTCAGCCGAAATTTGTTGATGAAAAATACATAGCTGGCATTACCTTTCCCCCTTTTGCAAATTTCCGACGCCCAATGGCATGATCATTTCTGATCTCCCACAGAATACGCCACCGACACCGGTATGTCTGAGACCCCGCGAAAATCGGGTGGAAGCCTTTTCTAAAGCTTGAAGTCCAACACAAGTACTGATCTAGTACATGTAAATGAGGAACAAAAAAAAACTGGAAAGGTGAGAGTACTTACATCTTCATCGTTAGCTCTACTTAATACATAGGACTCGTAGGGCTCACGAGGAACCATAAATGCCCATCCAATGCCGAGCCCGGGATCTTGAGAGTAGTTGGAAACGAGCTGATTTTTTAGCCGAAAATTAGCGTCCATACATGCGAATATCATGTAAATAAATCTGTTGAATTTCATTAGTGTCGATATCTATGCCGTACTAGCAGAAATAATGATTGAGACTTACTTCATTTCGGGAGGCGAATTTTCCCATCCGACTGGTAAGTTGACGCCTTCTCGGGGACACGAAGGACATGGCACTGCTAGTTCCCCTGGCTGTGTGCCTGCCACGCCAGAAATATCATGTGCACGACCTCCCCATTTAAGCATCTTGAGATGTCTCCATTGCAGGATCATGCGCATCAAGGGACGATACCGTTGTTTTGGCACTGAGATACCAGTATTGACGGTGAGTTTCTCAATGGCACGGTAGAAGTCGTATGTTGAGGCTTTCGTGGTGAGAGCGAGTTTGTGAAGAAAGTCGAGTAAGGCGAAAGTAGCACATGTTTTGACAGTGATTTGGGAAGCAGGATAAAAACCTCGACGCAGAAGTTGGATGTGATCGGGAATGGCACGATCACAGCCACAGTATTGAATAGCGACCTCGTGAACTCCGGTTGTATGGAGTATCAAGAATGCCTGATGACAAGCGATCGGGTTGGAACAGTATTGACTCCCATGATTGAGCTGGACTTTGAGGCCCATCTCTTTGAGTGAAATGGGTGTAAATTTTTGTCCCGTCCACCGCTGCAAGCAATATGAGAATTATATTAGTTATGATATCATTTGACACCAGCTTGAAAACTCACTGATATTATGTGCAAGGGATGTGTACGATGTCGTTTCAAGCAACACGGGGCGCATACCAAATCAGGAATGACGCAATCCTGACATCGATATTGTGATTGGCCTAGTTCGGCTGCCTTCCGAGCGAGGCAATCTGGGCACTCCTTTGCTGTTCGGAAGTCGCCTCTACCTGCCCATCGCACAATTTCATCGAGGTACGATTGACGGTAGGTATCTTTCCAGACTACATGCGGCCTTTTCTTGAAAGAGGTTCAGTATCTAATCTTATCTCCCTTCCCATTAATAGATTTGGCCCGGATCATCACTCACTGAAACACGACTTTGTTTATATTTCTTCTTCGCCGGCAACTCCTCAATCTGCACTACGTGGGACTCGAACACTTCGCCGTCGATAACATAATTGTAATTCTCGTCATTGGGATCCAACGATAGTTCAGGATCATCCATTGGTTCCCACGCGTTAGCATCCACCCAAGCCGGGTCAACCGATATACGTTCCAATGGCGCTGTGAAGTGAGTGTTGGCTTGTCCAACACGCCGAAGATAACCCTCGCGTGCATGAATAGCTGGTCGGCCGCTCGGTGTTGGTACACTGTCATGGTAAGCACCGCCTTCATCTCTGTGTCTCTTTCGCGTACGATGCTTAGACATGAGGATTGATGGGTTTTGGAATGAATAATAATGAATGCTTCAATGTACCGAAGGACGTTCACAGCTCTTATATACGTGAGTTAAGTAAAAAAAACATGTGTAGATAAACAACGACATGTGTACTTTACAACTAGATATAGGAATAGCACTCGAAAAATAATAGATACTAGTAAGCGGGCAGAATACAAAGCACATTAAGATAAGCGGCAAGGCTATCTAGTCAGAAATGTCAAGCAGGGTGATTTTGTATCGCTTTCCACTGCTCAAATAGTGAATAGCACGCCATGTTTCACTTTTAATCATATAATTTGACGTTCCACGAGTTCCTGCTTGTCAGTAGATCATGCCATCACAAATTTTGGGGTGGGATAACAATCCGGGCAACCCATACTCAAGGTTTTTCGAAAGTATGCATAAACCAACATCCAGTAAGCTTGGATGGTTCTCACTATCTACTATACTCACCAACCGAAGCACCGTCTTCGCGAGAAATGTGTGTTAGAGGTGTAATACATCTCAACTGACTTTCTTTAATGGTGTTCTTATTAGCCACATAAGTTTCTACATACTTAATTGTACATACAGAATACAAGTGCACAAAGTAGTTATCTTAGAGATTCGTATGGCGTAAGTTATCCTGACTCGAGATATGAATAGCATGCTGCTAGCCAAAAATAGAAAAGGCCCACCGAATGGGGAAATATCACTTCTAGTTGACGTTCATGTCATTTGGACGTCGCTGATGCTTGTTCAGGTGCGCTTATAAAGAAGTGATAGACAGGTTTCTATTGTCCTTAACTTGCCGGATTAATGTATGCCTCGACAGACTCAAGAAGATGTCAGTGCACACCGCAAAGCGTACAGAAAGAGCTACTACAAAAAGTAAGTACCATTCATTCTATTGTGCATATGTTCTTAAAGTCTACTACAGTAATATCTATCAAGAACACCAAAAAAATCGAGAACGAGCGCGAAGGTGGGTCAATGATTTGTTCCCCATTGAGTTACCTACCCATAGATCATGACTCATTTCCAGACAACGATCCGAAATATCCGAGGCAGAAGAAGAACGACGCAAGAATATGCATCGTGCGGCACAAGCGAAGTACAGAGAAGCCCATAGGGAAGTAATAAATGTAAAAAAGCGATGTACCGGTATGTCCAAGCTTCCACACCTGATACTAGCCTTATTGACTCTTTCTAGTTCGCATAAAAAGCAACAAGCACTAATTGAAAGGGATGAGGCAGAGTTTCAGGAGCTTTGGGGAAGGGCCTTGAGATCCGGCCAGTGAATTCAGTGACTCAATGACTCAATATATTTGAGTATCATTTTCTCTTACTCAGGGACAGTGACAACTTTTCATGTAATGGAGAGAATTGATATATTTACGGTAGCCACTAGTTTGTCTATACACGTGAATCATATTCAACCTACTAGTTATGTAAAACAGATGCATAACCGAACAAGACAGCATGACAAAAAATATCGAAAAAGAATCTATGAGTGTCCCTGCTAAGGCATAGGAAGACCCTAGTAGCGAGAATGTGCACGGCGAATGGCATTTGGAGTTCCGGGGTGATCAAGGTCGAATGGGTTTTCGAGCACAAAGCTCAGCTGTGTGGAAGAGACCTCATCACTGAAGTCAGAGAACTGAGCATCGAAATCATTGTCAATTTGATCTGAATTCCTGGAGAATTCGGGTCCGTGAACGTTGGAGGTAGACGATATGGGATAGCTCTCGACCGCAATGGGAGAGATTCCGTCGGATTCAGAGTCACTGATAACGATGACTCTGAGCTTGCGTCCTCGAGAGCGTTTCGGAGCGGCTGGGGGTGTTACTGGGGGTGTTACTGGAAGTGCGCCTCGTCGAATCGGGCTGTTACTAGGTGTTCTAGGCGGCTGAGTGACTTGCAATGGTAGAGCCAAGAAGCGAGGAGGCGAAAAGATGGCAGGACGAGGTTCTGCTTCAAGTGAATAGGGAGGAGGAGCCTCATTTTCTGGCCGGAACAAGCGAGAAGAGGTACAATTAAATTGTCCATGCCCAGTAGGTGGAGTGCTAGCCTGACCCTGACGTCCGCTGGAAGGTGCTATAGGGTCCAGAACTAATGGTAAAGCCGATAGAAGCTCGCAGACCGAGAGGGACGGAGTTGGGGTTGGGGGTCGTCTACCGCGAGTAAACGCATGTTGTCCACCACGAGAAGTATCGTAGTCGGCCAGCTGGACAGCATTGCCGTTGTAGGATGTGGTGTAGTGGTCCTTGGCCGCATCCCACGAGCGCAAGGAAATGTGACAGGAGTTGGATACTCCTTGAAGTGACTTGTGTGCGAGCGCCCTATTGCGAACAAGTTAGAATCTAAAATAGCAATAATAGCAGTAAAACAACATACCAGTTATTGAAGATTCCAACCTTGGATCCACGTGTAACGACATAATACTTATTTGTGCGGCTGGCGGGAATGAAAACAAGGTCGTCCGGGGAGATGATTTGAGTTCCCGAAACGTTGGGGTTAGAGGCACAACTGGAGTCCCTGGCTGGCATGAGAGAAATACCGTTCGAAGGCACTGCATTAGGAAGAATGAGCATAAAAGTATAGAATGTATCTGTAAATCAACGTACCGGGCCTGCTGGCAGGGTTGACTCTATGCATAATGACTAGCAGAAATGCGCGATGTGGTACTGTGTGATGCTGGTACGAAACAAGCCCGTCGGATGAAGCCTAAAAGAGGACAGCTTTTATCCCAAAAATGCGGCTTGATATTTATTTCTCACTGAGGTAACCTAGACATAAACGTTTGAGAACTCGTGTACAATTTACGAGATCCACGCCGCCGCTTTTTCTCCCTTTCATTCAACGCGTTAGCGGAACGAAAAATAGCTAGAAAGCTGGCAATAAAATCAATATCAAATTTAGGTACACTGCTACGCACTAGAGAAAGAAACGATCGGGAATCAGCGATCTCACCTTTACGGTCGGACCATATATCATTGCGTATCTGTCCTATATACATGGTTGAAATTATTTTTATGTGAGTTCTCTTAATTGTACCTTCCAACGAACTTGAACTTACCTGTTTCTCAGACTATTTCAATATGGTACACCGCGGTGCTTTCAGCGGATCGCGCAAGGCATTTATGATCGGTGAGAAGCCGTTGTATGCAGCCGCAGTTCAGGATGGAACTCCTGCAGATGCTTTGGCCGACATCTCCCGTCGCTACTTCAAACGGTACCCAGTGGAACTTGACCACGATGTGGAGCCAACACCCGAGGCTTTGGCAGCCATCGATGACAACGCTGCTGACCCGGAGCCAGGTATCCCAGACCTCGAGAGCTTGACAGAAGAGGAACTAAAAAAGGAACAAGCAAGGTTGGAAGAGAGACAAAAACTCATCAATTTTCGCAAAGGGGTGCGTTCATTGATTCTCGAAAAATATGCAAGTCCATTGATGTCTATATTTAGCAAATCAAGCGATGGCTTGTCTATCAGCACATCAAAGATCAAAATCACGGCGTCAAAGGGTCTGACCTTGACAGTCCCAACCATCATCTTCGTCAGAAACTCATTGGACTCCCTCCCATTCGACCTCGCCTCAAAACCCCGGTCAACATGTGGCGCAAGTCCAATGGCGCATTAGTCGACACTGAGGTGAAATCTCGTGTTGGACCTGAAGGAATCACACGCCAAATGTTGATTGCTTTCCGCGATCGCGTTGCTCGAGAACTGTTCAAGAAGTTGGGAGAGGACGGAAAAGAGTCGTGGAGATTGGCAGCTGAGAAGGAACATAACGAGCAAATGAAGGAATGGAGGCTGAAGGCTGAAGGTCCCCTCTCTATGAAGCCCTCTGATCGCCAAAAGTACGTTCAATCTTCGCCTCTTCGTTTTTTCTCTTTTTGAATTTTTGGTAGATGTATTCAAGGCTTGGTACAGTTTTCCCAGCCTATCCTCGACCTTATTTGCGAAGCTACGGGATGGAAGGCGACTCTCATCGTTGGTGGTCCAGAGCCGGCTCACGACGGTCAACTCAATATTATCAGGTATTGTACATTATCTATTCGGCTACGTTCGTTACTTATGCTAAATCTTTTTTTTTCAGCGTTCACTCTGGTACGACCTCTGGAGAGATCAAGATGAACTTTGGCCGCGCTTTACGAAATCCTTACAAGAAGTCAGTTGTCCCGTTGTTCGGTCGCTTTCTGCAAATGTGCTACAGTAAGATTTATTACTTTTTCCTAACTACTTTACATATCTAATGACAAGGACAGCACCAGAGGAATGTCGTGCTCAAGCCTTACCTGAAGGTGCAGAGGTAGACTGCCTCGAAGCCATGGACCTTGAAGGAGAAGGTGCCATGTTGGACTTCGTTGACAGTTTGACCGACAGCTCAACTGCTGCCCCTGCCCCTGCCCCTGCCCATGCTCTATCCGTCTCCAGCAATCTCCCACCCATCTCCGACACTACACTCCACACCAATGATACCCCGAACACGACGCCAAACCTCACCAAAAACGATGCCTCTGGGAACACCGATGTTTCCAGTGCGTCAGCATCTCTTTGCGACCCATTTATCGAACCTTCATGCGTTGACGACATCAACACCCCTCCTCAATCCCCAGGACCGAGTCCTCCACCTTCCCCTGTTTCAACTAGATCCTCCTTCCCTGCAAACAGCACGGTCCCGATCACCGATCCTCCACCTCAAAAAAGGAAAGCAGCTGATGAAAGCGCCACCGGTGACTTGGCTCCTAAAAGGAGTCGAGTTTCACGGAGCGCTACGTCATCCGTTACCTGTGCTGCAACACCACGTTCACAATCGATTTCGCCCCCACCTATTCCCTCTTCAACTTCTATCTCTCTCGGGACCTCTTCGTCTTCTATATTGCCCCCTCTCGGGACCTCTTCGTCTTCCACTATCACTGTCGCTCACTCGTCTACACATTCATATCACGACAATCTCCCACTCTGGCTCCAAAAGGCACGAGAAATGCTGGAGGAGGAATCACTCGGAGACACTTGGATGGCCTATGTGAAAACTTGGTTCGATTACGAAAAGGCAAATGTCAGCAGGCCTAACCCTGGAAAGTTAGGCTCAACACGACGACCCACCGTGATCAGCGACTGGATAAAACACGCGCGCGTTCCCACCTATCGTCCAGTAATCAAAGACATCGATAAGTACGAGAAAGGGTTTGTTTCTTGGTGGAATTCGCTCTACGTCAACGTTGATCAAAAGGATGACGAGGCTTGGCACCGTGCATTTGATGTACCTGGTGCCAATGGCGTCCTCAGTCTTGCCGCGGGTCTATTCTTTTGGGGAATTCAGTTGCAGAGGTTAGGCGATTCCGCTGATAGAAAGGGTTGGCTGGAAATGGTGGAGGGATGTCAAGATATGATTCTTTCCGTGCACGACGCCTAGGCTTTTTTTTTCTCTATTTTTGTTATTTTTTTTCGTAGTTTTTTGTGAATTATACTATTATTTTGGCCATCTTTGAAAGCATCTGTGAGTGATATATTCAAGTATACAGTGGTTTGTTTTTCTAAGGTAGTTTAAGCTCTCGGTTACCTACATTTTAAGGTGAAAATCAGATACTAGTTGAAATAATTATAGGAACATGAGCAATATTTTTCGCAAGTCGTTATCAATCTTATCTAATCAGACGGCGAAATGATTCTCAACGTTAACCATTGGGATGTGGGCTAACATACGGTATACCGTAATATTTAACACTACTCTATTTTATATACTGTAATATGATGTATCTCATCGGAAGGGCAGACATTTTTCCCCAAGTGTTTATCTATTTAATCTAATCTTATCTCCCCAAAACAGAGAACCATGTCGGAAGTTGTTGAAACTTGATAGATATATCTAATCTAATCTGACGGTCTAGACAAAGTCCGCAGCCGTGTTTGAGAAATGGCCGTTAGCGCGCTGTATTAAAATAGATCTGGTTTCAATATCTAATCTAATCTGACGGTCTACACAAAGTCTGCAGCCGTGTTTGAGAAATAGCTGTTAGCGCTGTATTAAAATAGACGTAGTTTACACGTAAATAATTATCTAATCTAATCTGACGGTCTAGACAAAGTCTGCAGCCGTGTTTGAGAAATGGCCGTTAGCGCGCTGTATTAAAATAGATATGGTTCCAATATCTAATCTAATCTGACGGTCTAGACAAAGTCCACAGCCGTGTTTCAGAAATAGCCGTAGTGCCCGCCTATTTCAAAAATAGCACAGCGCCGGTAACTATATTTAGATAATATTATCCAGAGCGTCATCCAACTACATCCTCGCCAATCCATCCCTCCCCTCCTCCCAATTGGCGCACAAAGGGCGCCAAAAATTCTCTAAAATAGGTATATCCCTTATGGAGAAGTTTCCCGCGCCAATTCCGTCCCCAACCCATCAAACTAGCGTGCTCGACGTCCAAGGATGCTGTTTCGTGCGTTTGGCACGGATGTGGCTGTGTCGGCCTATGCCCGCCTGCCCGCCAATGCTATATATCACTCTCCCGCCCCCTGGACGGCACCTCGGCCACAGAGTGACCTATCCCCGCTCTCTTTAGGTCATCACATGCCTATATATGCCACCTCACGGCACGAAAAAGCCATCCTTTTTGAGTGCTTCCATATTGGGCAGGTAGCAAACTGCCCCCAGGCATTTATAAAGCTATTTGGGCAACTGCCCATATTTCATATAGAATATTAGCAGCTATGGCTGTATGTTCAGCAAGATGTTCAGCAACAGAGGAATGGACTGCCCATCCAGCTACATGGACCGGGGTTCGTGAAGGACGAGGATGTACACGCAGAAATTTTTGCTGGAAATTGGGGTTTTTTTTGGGTGACTAGCACAGCCGTTCCAAGGTCGACAAGGTACTCCATCCTTTCTATGAATATCTGTGCTTTCTGGATTGCCAGAATCTTCACGATTATTCCGCCTCCGAAATTCTCCTGGTGTATCTCTCTTTTGCGGCCTTGGACACTCTCTGGATTTCTGCACCCTATTTTCCCTGCTTTATCGAATGTTATCTGCCTCTGAGATTTCTTTGAACCCTTCCTTCAGCGAGCTCGACCCTCTCAGCGCTTTTCTCTTTACGCGACCGTTCCCGAAAGCCGACACCTCGGGCGGGGACCGGTACTGAACTCCGGAGGTGACAGTGACGTTTGTCACACAAGCGAGGTCAACACCTTCGGGGACATAGACGACAATGAACTCGTTCAAATACGATACCGTCCTGAATCATGGATATAAAACATTTCCAGATGTTCCTCCAAGTGTAGCAAAATTTTGAAGTCTTCAAATGGGCTCGGTAAATTGCAGTAACATTTGGAGTGTTTCGTTTGTGAAGACAGCCAGTGCTGTCAAATTTATGTATGAGTGATGCATAGTTGCCCCACATAAAGTATGCATCCACAAGGGCAACTGCCCAACCCAAAGTGATGCATCAAGCCCTCTGGCTGGCCTATTGTGATCATTTGTGACTATAGTCATGTGTTTGATATTGATGGGATCAAAATCAATGCACATGACTTTTTGCTTGCCTCTATTTACATGTTTGGGCTCCGTTCATATGTTTATATGGCCTCAAATACAAACAAATAATAAATAATAATGTTAGCAGGCAGGAGCAGGCCTGCTACAAAACAAACAAAGCCTTTGAGTGACATCACATCCAAACAACCCAATAAGGCAAGTGGACTTTGGACTTTGAGATTTTGCGATAAAGTCCTCTTGATGCCATGATGGACGGGACTAAGACATGACCAAATAAGATCAAATCTATTTTTAGAACATATCTATTTTTAGTTGAGTTTATTTTTAGAACAATCACGAATTTGCCAAATATGATGAGTTATTTTTAGAACGGATTATTTTTAGAATACATTACATATTTATATGGTTTATGAAAATCTATTTTTAGAACATTTTAATAAAAATAGCTTTAGTGGCTGTGCACTAGATCACATGACTATACTGTGGCTATGCATCAGATCACATGATTTTCACATGATTACACCCCTCTAGTCACTGCTGGTCACCCTGATGCATCACTTTGGGCAGTTGGGCAGTTGCCCCTGTGGATGCATACTTTATGTGGGGCAGCTATGCATCGCTCATGCATACATTTGACAGATACAGGTGGTGAAGACTATGACAGTGCCAGGGGCCAGACCGGCGAGAATGACACTCATAGCAACACCGGAGTCCGTCGGTGAATAGTGTTAGTGGCTGTTGTTGATGCTGGTGTCTCTGGCCTTGGTGTAACATGGGTAAACACATTGCGTCGTTCTCCCTAATAGAGTTGACCTAAACTAATGTCTGTATATCATAGCTTTGAATGAGCAAAGCGATCACAAAGTCCACCTCTATGAGTCGGGCTCCAAGCCCGGTGGCTACGCGATCACCATGCGCTATTTCGGGCAGGTTGAATGCGTACTCGCTCTGGTTTCGAACGTATGAAGCCTGGAAGTTTGGCCACCAACTTCCTGATCGTCCCAACCCCACGGCTCTGATTAACCAACTCTCGTTCGAACTCGAGGAGACTCTGAGCGAAAACCATGGACTGGTGCTCCTCGTCTCTTCGATAATGTTGCTCAAGAATACTTCCAGAAGTACGGTGCTGGTGTTAAACACCTTGCGAAGATTGGTACACGACCTTTGCCTCTTGCATCAGTACGCCGCAAGTAGCTGACAGGCACGTAAATTGTAGCTCCTAAGACTACTAGGAATTTGACGAACTTCGTCTGCAGCCCAACCTCGGTAGGTTTCCTTTCCCTCAGCCTATGGAAATTGCCTCAACGGGCTATTTAAGATGGTGCTGCGTGAAGGGGAAGGTCGGGACCAGGTTGGTCTCGTAGAACTGCACGACGGCTTTGCGGTCAACGAGGTACAATTTGCTGACTCTTTGTGCTGAATAAATACTTCAAAAAAATATCCAGCTCATTACATACCCTGCACTTGGTCTTTGTGCTCCCAACAAAACCCACAAGCTCGTGGAACGTGGTGACAATACTGTAAGCTACCGAATATCGCGTTTTTCATTCAATGGGTACTGAACAATTTAAGTACGTGGCAAGTATGTCGTCAATTCTAGTGGCGGCCTAGAAGCCAAGGGCCACCCTCTTGGTGCTACAGGTCTTGGAATGCACTTCTACATCACGAGTACGTAGTTACTATAGTACATACTACTGTCGTTATTCTTACCCCACACATTCACCGGTGCAATTGAGGGAATGTAAGTTAGAAACACAACCAATTTGGCTCAACTTGATTGACATATTATTCCAGAAGCAGGACCTATGCAAGCTCCACGTCTCTTTGATACACCCGATAAATGTAGCAAATACGGACTGGTTCATCTCAAATATATTTCTCGTAGATACTTCTACGAGATCAACATATTCTAAATTCTCGGTTCAATCTTATCTATATCTGTTTTCGGATCAAGTAATTACAATAACATTACAATTGCACGAGTAGTAGTTCGATTGGTACTTTCGATTAAGTTTGATGCCATCAAAGACTAGCCGTTTCGGGGACACTTGAGGCGGAGTTGTTGACCATCAGTCCACCGAGAGCTGCCGCCATGGCAGGCTTCCGTATTAATTGAGAAGTTCAGCAAATTGGATGGATCTTGCGTCTCTGTAATGAGCCGCATGGCTTTTGGAACCATATAATAGTACAATGCAAATTTTTAAGTAACTTTCTCGAAGTATCATCTTTGAGAGCACTGAAATTATGCAAAAAACTGTCGTTTAAAAGATTTTTTCTGTGCATTATTGTATATATACAGTCAACGCGGTGCACCATATTTTGTTTGTTAATTACTGTGATTCAGTAACTTATGATCTCCTGAGAGACGATGGCGTAATTTTTAATGAAGCTCATGGCATGTATAAGGTATGTTAAAAAATTCTTGTTTTTCTTTTCTGCCATCCTACGCCCCTAACGGTTAAGAACCGGCACGACGGCAATATGATAGGCCGCGATATGATTAGATAAAAATTCGATAAGATTAACCAAATCAGGTAATTTGATGGGATCGGGAGTACCAATCGAACCCTAACTCCAATTGCACCAGGTACAGGGAGTGAAAGCAACTCAACAATGAAAATAAAACTCAACATAAGGACTTGTACATGCCATCAACATGCCATGCCATGCATTGGCCCACACTTGGCCCACACCCACAAGTCTTTTCTAGTGACATGTGATCTTCCTGATGCTTGAATGGCCTCCCTCTCAATTTGACTTGAATCATTCCAGCCTTTTGCATTGTTCCGATTAGAGAGCTTATTAACCTTACAATGCCTCCTCAATGCACTGGCTGTTCGCTCTATTTGATAGCTAGTATATTTAAAACATGATATAATATTTGCCTCTTTTCTCCCTCTGCTCTTAGTGATGTGTCGGTGATGTGCTGGCCCTGCCTTGGCCCAAAAGCCCCAGTAGGGCTGCGCACCGAACCGTAACGGTATACGGCCGTATACACTATGGTACATATACGGGTACGGCACACCCGTAACCGTAACCGTATATGGAAATTCTTGGGTTCCACGGTACGGTTCGGTTACAAATACGGCCGTATACGGCCAATATACGGCTACGGTATGGATTGTAGATAAATATATATATATTTAAGGAGAGATAGTACAATAACCGTCACTAAAATATAAAATAACCATCATCCTTCGAGAATGCGATGACGGGACAGTGCAGGCACTGTTTTAGCGGCATTTAAACATATGCACTGTTTTTTAGCAGGCCGGCCATCCCATATATGGTATCACCAACGATCAAAATACAGGGTACATGTCAGGTACATGTATTTTGTCTCTGTATGTCAGCAATACAGTTAACAGCTTATTGTATGTTTAATTGAATCCATCAAGAATCCATATTGATTTATGCGATTTTAAACTCAGCCGTATATGGCCGAATCGGCCGTCAATCTACGGTTCATACGGGTCTTAAGCCGTACCGTAACTGTACCGTATAAGATAACTATTGGAGCCTCACGATACGGCTACGGAAGCCGAACCGTAGCACCCGTATGTTGTAGCCTACGGTCACGGTGTGCAGCCCTAAGCCCCAGCTTTGGCCTGGCTTGACAAGGCTTTGGCTTTAAAAAATTCAGAGCCAGGCCAAAAGCCAAAATGGCGGCTTGGCTTTGGCATAAGCCGGGGCTTTTGCTATTTTTAAACTGATTATATAAGACATCTTAAATTTTTTTTTTTATTCAACATCAGGAAGATCACACATGGCTAGAAAAGGTAGGTTTATGTAATCTATCAATGCCAGCCCACTACATCACATGCTAGATATACCACAATATGTCCGATTGTAGGAGGTATGCTAGATCCAGCAGAGCTAGAAAGTCGTTAGAGCTATGTAAAAAAGCTAGGATTAGGTCTTTCTATGTACACTATTTTTTCTATTAATTTTGCTCAGTGCCAGATTCACAAATGACAGACATTCAAAAATTTATAATATCATGTTTTCAATTTCACTTCTATCTAATACAGCTCAAATAAAGTAGTACAAAATAAAAGTACTACTAGCTCTAGTCATGATGTACACAAACTTGTTTAAAGTGGGCCAATGCTGCGCATGGCATATACAAGTCTTGTTTTTCTATCTTTCTATTACGAGTCTTTTACGTAAGTAAAAACAAGTCCTTTTAATCAATGTCTTTCTGCGACTTTCTCTGACCCTTGTTGACCCCCATCAGTGATGGCATCAAATTGACCATATGGTAACAATGTAACTTATATACTCCAGTTGCTTTTGCCTTAAACGACAGTACATAGAAAATTAATAGTATGACCATCCCTTTTTCTTTCAAGGAAAATTTTATTAACTATATAAGCCTGTAGGATATCTATTTTACGATTTACGCCTCGTGTAGTCCATCATCGTGTTCAACAGCACGTGGTTATCGGTCGGCCTGGCATGGGAACAACCCGATTTGGGTTGAAATCAAACCTTGAACATCAATCTAATTTCTTCCAGTGTCCACCGCCACCACTGCCCTCACTCTGCCCCTCTCCTTGGTGCAGAGATGTAGGTGCACATATGACTACTGTCAGTCGACAGTGAGCTAAGCAATAATGACGAATTCCGAGTTCTATCACCACCACATTAGTACGACACCCTCCGTGATGAAGGCTGCAACGACTGCCGACCACCACTCATATTATGTACTAAGAAATTTGGTTTGATATTTCAAAGGTACTTAGAAGTTAGATTATGCTATAGTGCAGACCAAACCGTTGCCACAAGAGAGACATATCTTTGAACACGATGAGGTGTCAATCGAGAGGCAGTTGGACTATACTCGGACATGTGTTGATCAATAAGCCCAAATAGTTGTCAAAAATAGGACAGGAAAAGAACCGAGGCACATTTTTTTGCCAATCAACCCACCCTCCAATTCGTCCTTTCGTAGCACATTTTGATATGACAAACACAGGCCCCAGATCAGAATTGGATAACAAAATGCAGGAAATCTTCCACCTGGGGACTCGTAATATGCGATATTTTAAACAATTTACCACCTGAACTTGCTGCCTCGTCACCATTGGGATATGCTTAGTGGAAGAATGGGTTGTTCAAAGAGGTGTACGAGTTGGGAGTGCTATGCTCGGTCGACGTATCAATCATTATTGATTATCTTTGGTTCGTAAACTCCATTCTAGTTTTGTACCCACCCTCTTTTTAAATTCTTTTTATTCCTCCATCATTATAATCTCTGTCTGTCTTTGCTTTTATTATAGAGGACCGACCGGGCCATGAGCTCCAGTTACATTGCATGTTTCTTTTTTGATGCCCACCAATTCTTATCTACAATATTTGTGACTGATTGATTGTGAAATTGCTTATGCTGACATGTTTACATTTTCAATTCATACAGCATCAAGGCGAACAAGACTTGAAAGGCCCTGCTGACTTTTCTGCCTCGGCAACAATCAAGTTTGACGGAGATGGGACGGAGATGGTGATGTGGATGTTGACGACGATGAAGATGTGCCCATGATGCTGTCGTTGGCGAGGTCTTCGAGAAGGGAGGGGTCGTTGGTCAACATGACATTTGGAACAGGGAGATATACATATATTATTTTATTTCTTTATTCCTATTTCTTTACTGAATTCAATGCTTACAGGCTGATTATCTTCCGTCTAGATCTCGTCAGAATGGTTGCGCAGGTGGCGCTGGTGGACCAAGCCACTCGTTTCATCTTCTGCCCCCACCAATGCACTCGCACCATGCTCACAGCTGGCTCGACTCAAGCAGCGGCTTGGGCTCCTTATTTCCCATCTTGAATGGGGGCAACAGAGTATATTGCAATGCATCACTCTTATACTCAGTCATCTACCTGTTCTGCAAAAGATCGAAATCATGCTATCGACGTGACAGGTCATCGAGCATGTAAATGATGCGCTGAAAGAGTCAGCTTCCCTAATTACTGCTTATCGCAAGTAAAACCGCATTGTTTGTCGTCTTGCCATTGGAAATTGAGAGAAATTCACGACATGTGCGACCGCCATTAATGACTGCCGTCGCGATTTGCTCATGAACCTCCAGATTCACCAATCTGCCGAACTCAATATTCTAACACACAACATGCCCATCGATGACGAAGATAAAGCTGCGAGGACCTTCATAGAGCAACATGGTGACAGTGTGGACGCTGTCATGCATGACAGGGAGCTAGTCAAGGAGTTTGCTGTGCAACAACACCTAGTCATGGGTGATTCGGTCATGAAGCAACTGAACGCGAACATCATAGAGTCGATGCAACAGAACCATATGCGTTTGGAGGGGATTCTACGGGATAATGTCAATACTGCTATTGGGGACTCGTGCAGATGAGGGTGATATCCTGGGTCTACTGAGCCAGCCTGTGGAAGCTGTAAAGGTGAAGACGGGTGGTAGGACGAGTCAGCCATGGCAGCTATAATCATATATGAAATTTAGGCAGTTTGCTAACCAAGGTGATACATCCTGGTAGGCAGTTTGCTACCTTCCGTTTTTAGACACCCCACCTCTAAGGGAAAGACACTGCCAGGGCTGCTCACAGGGGGCGGGCACAGGTAAACAACTGTAAATAACGCCGGAAACAGCATCCCCGAGGTACCCGCCGCATTAATTGGGCTCCTGTGCTGCATCGAGCATCGTTCAGGGCGTGGAAAGGGCTCAAATATAATTAGGATATATATCTGGATTTTTTAGCGCCCTTTGCGCCATCAAAAAAGGGTGGGATGGGATGGATTGCAAAATATAAAAGTGGATGATGTGTTATTTTTAGCATATTCTTAACAATTTCGGCTGCTATGCTATTTTTAATAATGATATGATCATTTGAACTATATATACTTTGCGTACATATATTTTAGGCTTAGATTAGATTAGATAACCCCATCTCAAGACTTTCTAGCACTTGGTTTAGGCGACACTGCCAAATCTGGCAGTTATTGCCATTTCGGTACACCCTTTCTAAAACACATAAAATATGGAAAAAAACATATTCCTACTTTTATTTATTTTACAATAGTATGTGTAAAAAACAGAAACAAGAAGCAAAATGAAAAAAAAAAAGCCTCCAGGATCTCAGTAATCATCGTCCAAGTCAAAAATCAGGTCATCTTCATCGTCGAATTGTTCTCCACCTTCCCATAGTCGTTGACATTGATCGTGATCCTCTTTATTATCAGTATCATCTCCGTCATCTCCTCCATCCTCGTCCATGATGTTGACAACATTCTTCTCGGTCGGCAGAAATGTGGAACGATCAATGGGATTTTGTAAAGAAGAAGCCCATAGGACTCGAAAGTGATTCGCCAGGGCCAGTTGTATCTTGGCCTGAGCGATAGCATATCCTTTGATGCCCTCTGCGACGTCATGCTTAGCTTCGTGGCGCAAGGCCTGCCTATCTTTCCACCATTGGACCTTCCACTCGAGATATTCCAATACGTGCCTCATCTCCTCCTGCAAAAGGAGAACCTCCTCTTTTGCTCTCGTCGCCCTCGCCCGACTCTTGGCCCATTCTACCCTGAGAATGTCGTTGTTGTTGATATCGTCAAGATCTCCGAGGGTACTCGAAGTCCGAATCCAGGACAGGGTACGCCTTGTTTCTCCAGTACCATCACGGCGACTTCTCGATTCCGGCAAGAGGAAGTCCTCATTATCAAGCAGCCCTTCTCGGCTTGTAGGTATTGCAGACATAATGGGAGTAGTTTGATTGTCCTCCCATATACTGAGACGACCTTTACGAGCGTGTAGCTTGTCTGCATCTTGGTATCCATGAACATCAGCATCCTCTAGGACTCTGTACGTCTTTTCCCACTCTCAAGGACCACCCAAAGCGACCTTGGTGATCCTTGCTGCCCTATATTTTTCCACAGATATCTTTGCTTTCTCATGTACTCGGTCAATCATCGACCTCAATCACGTACCACTGTGTTGACCTCACAGGTTTTTATTTTTGAATTGAATCATTCGAGTCTTCATCTGCAGAGTACGGCGCAAGCTCTCCAGCGAATCTTGAAGTTGCACAGTTCGTAACTTTTCCTCGATTGATGGAAGACCGGGTTGGCATACATGGGACCGATGGATAGAAGGAACACGTGATGGGAGCCATATGTCAGCATCCTCGGGGTTGGAAGATTGAGTCGCCGTGGATGGTAAGTTTGTGGAAGGCGTATTGATTTGAAGTTGAAGTATGCCCGGCATGTATATGGGTGACAGCTGCTCCTAGGCCTTTATTCGGCTGCGTAGAACGTTTCGCTGCTCTGAGAGACCTCCTTCCTTCGTTGCTGTAGGATTAGTTGAAGTATCCTTTGCTTTTTTCCGTAGTTGCCTCCTAGAACACGTTGAATATAAGGGGAGAATGGTAAATAAATTATAAAATACTCACTGCGATTCCTCTAAGTTGAGGCCTAGAGCCATGAAAGACCAGGCACTGGTACTATGCAGCGATATCCCACTGTTGTCAATGCACTTTTTCTCCTCCTCTGCCAGCTGCTTCTTGACCTCCACCTCAGAGATGCCTAGGGTATAGATTTAGAGTATGTAAATAAATGCTGAAAATTCGTTTCATACCTACTCCCTCAGCGTGATAAGGGATCCTTTTCATTTTAGGGAAACCATCTGCCTCCCATGAGAGGCAAAGTTTCTCCCAGCGAGCAACAGCGTTTACGTCCACTTTATTGACAGAATCTGTAAGCCCACGATGCGCTTCAATCTGCCGGTTCCTCTCTGCCACAGCTGAGCGATATTTTCGAACCAAGGTTGAACCCATTGTGGTGTATTTTTGCCAGTTCCAGAATCCAAAATGATCGTCCAGGACATCTTGTCAAGATCCTGGTACCTGCATCTTCGTTGCATTTCCAAGGGGGTTGTGAGGTGCCCATACGCGCTCTGGACATTCACAATCCGCAAGTCCAACGCCCGGTATACTCGTGGCCGCAAAAAGTAACTGTGATTATGTAATATATGTGTCACTGATTTTACATATGCCCTGATAGAGTAGCTGCTATTTTCGAGGCTAGAGGAGGACATAAACAGTTTTAATTTCTAATGTATATATACTATTACCCATACTGTCATATTGTAGAAAAATATTGACATTTATATTATGAATATGTGTGCTGAAAGCCATATCTTCGTGTCCAGGAGGAGGAAATTATAATGCCATCATTTTACATAATCACGGTTACTTTTTGCGGTCCCGTGTATAGTTCAAAGGGCATCGTCAACCATTCCCTAGTCAACCCACCCATATTTACATCCTCATGCGTATCCTCACCCTCACCCTCATACGCTGTCAACGTGAAAAAGGTTTTCACTTGGGTTTACCGGAACTGTTATGTTCGGGATATACCAATTGGTTCAAAGGTAAAATTTAGTATGTGTCAAAGTGTGAAATAGTAGTTCTGTAATGAAAATATAAGGGTGAGTAAAGCACAAGGATGATTAGAGAAACAAAAAGAAGATAGATCAAAATATGGAAGATAAAGATTATCTTATCTTATCACTTTTAACCTTCGTGCCTTATCCTGTTGATACTTGAAGTATCCTTGTAGATCAGAATCTGGATGATAAGGCTTACCGATGCTTATCACTTCTGAAATACCGTAAATCGTAGAGCGTATCTTATTCGTAGACCGTGTAAATCAGAATCTGGATGTTAAGACTTATCGATGCTTAACACTTCTGAGGTACCAAATTTGTAGACCGTGTAAATCAGAATCTGGATGCTAAGGCTTATCGATGCTTAACACTTCTGAAATACCAAATGAGTAGACTGTGTAGATCAGAATCTGGATGCTAAGACTTATCGATGCTTAACACTTCTGAAATACTGAATGAGTAGACCGTGTAGATCAGAATCTGGATGCTAAGACTTATCGATGCTTAACACTTCTGAAATACCGAATTTGTAGCTAGTATATCGTGGGAGACAGGGATATATCTTATTTGTAAGTCAGAATATGGATGATAAGGATGCTTATCACTTCTGAAATACCGTGGGAGAAAAGAAAGATATATTTTCTTGGAAAAACAGAATCTGGATGACAAGGCTTATCGATGCTTGCCACTTCTGAGTTACCTCAACTTTTTAATAAAAGTAAGTGATCCTTGAAGTAAGTAGTAAAACTTTGTAAGTAAAAGCTTTCTTAGTAAGAGGTTTAAATCAGTAAAGTTGTGGGGGAAAAGGTAGGATGATTATTCTTGTCTGTTATCTACTACATATTTATACTATTTTCCATCCTACTTCCTAGTTCATGTCTCATAGTAACAAGGTGCTAAGCATAATGTTTTTGGGGCCAGTAACCATGTTCTTTTGTTAGGCTGACAAGTATGTCATGTTAGTCTGAATTATAGATTTTGTTAGTTTTGTCACATAGATCTTAATCATGATGTTTTGGGCTTGTAACCATATATTTTCTGTTAGGCTGACGAGTATGTCATGTTAGTCTGAATTATAGGATTTGTTAGTTTGTTGCATATGTCATGATCATGATGTTTTGGCCTTGTAACCGTGTGTTGTCTGTTAGGCTGACAAATAGGTTGTGTTAGGTTGACAAATATGCCATGTTAGGCTGACACATGTTTTAAGTTAATTTGTCATGTGTATTATGTCTGTGTCGTATGTGTTGCTTGGGTTCTATTGCTTCTAGGAGTGTTAATGTCAGTATGATTGTAGAGCTTGGAGAATGAATGTACTTCTTCCTTCTCAACAACCTTCTGTTGTCCTGTTTTTAACAAGAAACAGGATCCAATGCTGACATCCGCGGGGAACAGATTTTAACCGTCCTCGGTTAATGTCTTTTCAGAAGTTTGTTTGAGAAGGCTTTCGCAAGGAGGATTAGCAAATATTGTGTTCTTTTTATATTTAGAGGAATAACAATAAAAAGATATTCGACAAGTCCCTACTGTGCTTTTTGTGGATAGTTTCTAGACAACCTGTACCAGAAAGGCCACTATCTCTGGTAAGGCAGCCTGAGAGATTTGAGCCCAAGGGGTCCAATGAAGAGCTCAAGTTTGAATCAGAAGAGCAGGAACCACCAAGTATCAAGGCGCTCAACAGCCTGTCCAATAAGCCTTCTATCACTTTCTCCTCTGCTCCTTTGTACTGTGCTGTAGCGGCCAGGAGTATTTGAAGCTCTGAGGTATCAACAGATAAACGATGCATGCGCAACGATGGCTTGGTTTTCGAATACATGTCGGGGTGAGTGAGTAAACTTAGATAACACATCATTGTTGAACGTGTTCGACAGTCAGGTGACCGCAAAAATATCGAATTTCATGTCGTCAAAATTGCTCCGTAACAAGTTAAATTGACTAAATATCCATATCTTTTGTATCATATATGCCTCCTTGTCCTCTTCTCCTCCCTCCCATGCAAGCATGCACTCCCTCCCTCTGCTCTCGCACTCAAACTGCCATATTTGCATGAAACGACAGGCTCAACTAGTAGCTCCAACTTGGCCTCTTTTGTTTCTGCATCCATCCTCATCGAACCTCAAACTCGACCTTCTAACAGGACTCCCAACAGAAGAAACAGACAACATCAAAAATGTCAGCGCGTGCGCGATAGGCGAGGACAAAGGCAGCAGTGCTGGAGTGGGTTGAGAAATGTTTCTTCTCGAACTATGAGAAAAAGGAAAGCAAGACTCACGATCTCCAATGCCTGGTTTGACTTCCTCTTGAAAACGGGATGGGATCCAATTAAGGGGGGAGGACCAGAAGAAGGGTTCAATGTTGTACCTAAGATGATGTCTCATAAAGGCAATGTAGAGTACAGGAAGGACCATGGTGGACTCACTTTGCCCCTAACATTTGTAGTACAGGATCTGAGATGTTCTTGAGGAAGAGTGCCCGAACGTGTAGTCCTTCTGGTCTCTATAAGTATAGTAAATTGTCAAAAATATAATCTTAAATGTAAACGCAAGGAAGCAGACCTACCTTATCCTCGACCAAGGTCTTCCAAATCTCCACAATCCTTCTCTTTATAATCCCGTACGGCATTCCAGATCTTGCTTTTGACCACCTGCCGGCGAGTCCAGTTAAGGAAGCGCGATTGTGGGTATTCTTTCCAGCAGTTGTTGCATTCCGACAGCTGGCGGGAGCACAAAGGAGGAATGAGCAGGAGGCCGCTGTCGAGTTGATGGGGGTCGACCTCTGAGTGTGCATGTCCATGAATCAGTGTTATCATCAAGAGGGAAAGAGAGACTGACCATCTCCCAAAATTAACCCACGGCTACGGCGCGCTCGGGCTTGCATGTCAAGGTGACGGATGAGGGACCCTTGTCCGATTGTCCTTGGGGTACTTGCTCATCGACCGTATCGTTCGCGCACTTCTTAACGCTACCACGTGCATTGTGTATCGACATCGCATCTGATCCATCCATCCCATAACGTGAAGGAGCAGCGAGCATACCGCTGACATCGATATTGGGGACCATGAGACTATTGCGGTTGGAGTTGGTCTGGGTTTGTGGTTGGAGTTGGGCATTAGTGGTGGTATTGCGATAGGAGGTATACCATATTGCCTTGGCAGGTGTTTTGAGGGTTGTGGGTGTTCTTATTGAAGTTCGAATTTTGGTTGGTATTGATATTACTTGCATGAGCGCTAGGCTGTATGTGAGTATATCATGATGTAAAGTGGTCGTTAATTCGCAAGAAAAGAAAGGTTGTGAATGTGAAGTGGTCGAAGAGCAAGAAAAAAGGAAAAGAAGTTTGTTCAAAACTTGAGGCAAAGAAGAAAATAGATCTTTTACCCGCTCCCAATGCCATTCGCCACGTTCTGCGTCGCTGGAAAGGTCGTATCGAGGGAAAGGAGCACATACAATTATGTACCCCAACTTGAAGATGCACTGGAAACACGACCTGATCCGAACAAGGAAGTTGAACTCAACCTGAGCAGAGATCCGAGAAATCAGACGGTAGAACCATTGAATCACCAGGTCGGAGTCTGTCCAATCAGATTTTTTAGTTGATGGTTGTCAGGAGATGTTGCTGCATTTCGACTTGATCATCGCCTGGGGTTCAGTAGGATTTGATGCGGACGAAAAGGAGGGTTGTTTTCTCCGCTTGGGCTTGTTCCGTGCACTCGCATCTGTGTTGGAAGAGCTGGCTGGCATGGGTGTTGGTGTTGGTTATGTTGGCTGTGTGAGGAGTTTGTTGGGTATGTGAGGAGCGGGAAAACCGAAGGAGGTACAGGAGGTTCAGAGCAACTGAATGCCAGAGCCTGCGGTTGGTATCTATCGCGTTGCAAGGTCCAAGGCCAATGAATGAATGAATGTCCAACGTCCCAACGTCCAGTCAATAATATCCGAAAAGCGTCCAATATCAAGTCGTATCGTATTTGTAGGTATGTCAGTCAGTCAACCAGTCAGTTGTCGTCGTAAGCAGCAGCAGCAGCAGCAGTGAGTAAAGAGAACTACCCAAAGCCAGCCAAACAGGGGGTAGTTGTAATCTAGCGTGCTCAAAGGGTTCCCCTTTCGAATAAGCGCTAGCGAAGGGTGAAGCTAAGCATGGGGGCGGAGTTTGAGGCGGGCAGAGATGAATAGTTTTGAGCGGAGATATTGACTTGTGGGTGTGGGCCATTGCAAGGCATGGCATGTACGAGTCCTGATTTTGACGTTTATTTATTGTTGTCAAATTATGTTGCACGTATATAAATGGCTAACGAGGCTGTGGAATCCCCGTTATAGACATTATTTAAACTTGAATCATTAATTGAGTTTACATGACCATCATGTTTAACTGATCTTCCCATTGTAAGTGAGGCCAAAGAAATGAAAAAGAAAGAACAGAGTGAGGAGGAGAAAGAAGGCGAGGATGACAACATGAATGTACTTGATTAATGCGGTAAATATGTACGAAGTTTGTCGAATAAATAAATAATTGTGCGGTAATTACTCTCTCTGTCAGCACCTCCAAGCCTGCTTTGGCTTCGCTATCCGGCAAGAGCTGCAGCACTTCCTTGGTCTTATCTGCGTATGCCTGTGCTAAGGATCTGGTCCTTTGTACACCTGACGATCGGAGGACGTAGTCTCTCGGATGATTAGCATTAAGGTAACGCAAGGGTGAAAAGGAAATGATACAAACAAGTGGCAAGGCCAGCACCCATTCCTGCATATACAGGGTGCGCTTGCCACCCTTCTCTGAGTCAGAAGATGTTGGAAGGCGCGGCTCTAGTTTCCAGCTCCACCAAGAACAAGACTTGGGTGTTGCAGCAGCGGGTTGAGCTGTCTGGACTTCCTCTTTCTCGGGCTTGACTTCTTCTACAATGATTTTGGCGGCTACCTTCTCGTTGAGTGTAGGGCATGTGCACACGTCACAATGGCTGCTACATGTAAATTATCGTCGAAATCCTTCAGAATTCCAAGAGGCTCGCGAAGGTGTCGTGGCCAACTTTCCGAAGTGCTGTGAGTCAGTCGTATCTATGCTCGACAATACCCTTCCGCTTGTTCTGGGTCTGAGACAGTGCAATAATGCATTCTGAAGGAAGGATCGCGCCTAGTAAAGCAGAAGTTAAACTGTTGGAGGACCATCTGGATGGTGTTTGCCTCACGGAGGACCTGAAACGCTGAAAATGCTCGAGGAAGGCCGCCGATTGCTTGCAAAGCAGTTTTCATCGTATCGTCGTCGGAACTGTGCTGCAGTAACCAGGAGATACAGGATGCATCGATATAATTGTCTTGATTGACATCCACACAAGTCATTGAAATATGTCTGAGAAGTTAACCATCCTTAGTATACGCTGCATATAAATGGAAAAACAACCAAAACGCATGTAGATCTGAAATTTTTGTCAACCGTATTCTCAAGGTCATTGGGTTGGTGCAATGCATTACAGTTTGAGAGCCCTCAGGAGATACTACAGCGGTTTGTGGCTGAGACACAGTTGGTACGGAGGGCGTCGGTCTGTGTGAAACGGTGCACGTTCTCCAGATGTGCTTATTAAGTTTCTCCTCGAATTCTTTGCAAAGGGGGAGTATCGTCCCCAGGTTATAACTCCAGAGTGTGATGGCACACTCGTCGCACTAAGTTCGGGTGTCAGTATAAATAGATATAGATGTTTATGACCCTTACGATGAAGGCCCCACATTGGTTTTTCTCCGCAGAAGGAAGTTGATCAATCGAGTCCAAAATTTGTATGCGCGTATTCACATCGATGTAGAGACAGTCGTCGTTCGGACCGCTAAATAAACAAAGGTGAATATATGTGTAACTTTCTAGTGAATATAGACATACATTTTGCGTATGACAGCCTGCACAGACATGTTGCGGATTTTGACAGCCACTACTGGGTTTAGCTTACGCACAGTAGCCTCAAAGGGAATGAGAGCTGGATTTTCGTAAGGAAACACGTAGAAGAAACCGTTCTCGACGCGCATGGCGACACCAGTTGCAACGGTTTCCTCGAGAGGCATGAACCAATTCTCTTGCTGGGTGCTCTCATCTACGAAGTGATTTAGAAAGATAACATAAAATATCGATAAAGACAAGAATTACAGATTTTATGCAGCCACGCATCCCACAAATCGTAGTCGCTGTTGTATTAAGAGCTGTTGATTTGACCTGACCCATGATGTCTCCCCCAGCGGAATCAATAATGGCGTCGATCATGGAGCCCTTCCCAGAATTCTTTGCAAGTAAGACACCTATCTGAGCGGGCCAGTTCTCTGCAACACATGATGAGTTTAAAGGTTCGTGTTTCATTCGAGACAAGTCACGAACATAGAAGAAACAGCATTGCAATTGAGTACATACTTTGTTTATAGTTTGCGCCGCCTTGGGCCCCCAGAGATATGGCTTTTTGGATCTTGCTCGGGCAATGCACTGGATGACGGTCGTCGTCTGTAGGAGTGCAATCCCGCTTGAAAGTGGCAGAGGGTGACAGTTAGTGTTATAGTAGCGTGCTAGCTAGTAGCAGGGCAGGGTGAGAACAATCAATTGGAGGATAGAGTCTGTACTCACGGAGAGTCGAGACTGTTATCCAGGATCCTGGCACAACGGTATTAACAGTATATTTTTAGCGTGTACCAACCAAACATCACATGACCAAACTGGTAACCGGCAAAACAAAAGCCCGACCTTTTAACTGTGACAAGATCAAAAATAGGACACACGCGATATAAGAACTCGTCCTCTTTTGGAGGACTCGTAATGTGAATGAACCTTCTTTTCTTTACCATCACACCATACCATCCCTTGGATACTCGTATCGCCGGATAGTAACCAATTGTGCCAACCTCGTTCTCTTCAAATCTTTTACGAGTCCTCGTCAGGCTCGCTCACCATCGCCTACCCCGCCACCGCCCACTATACCCGCCAGAACTATCCGACTCGACATCAAGCTCTGCGGGCCATCCAACTATGAGGTCAACATTCTGCGAGAGGCCAAGGATACCGGCCAGGCGCCCCCAACACGGCCACCTGTCGAGAATAAACATAATGTGTATTCGAGCGAGTCGGAGGAGGACGAGAATGACGATGAGGAGAGAAGTACAAGTAAGAGATGTGGCGGGTTGAAGAGAGGCATACATAAAGCAAAGAAGAAGCCCACCAAGGTTCGTTTTTTTCCCCCGTCGTCATCATATCCTCACTGACGCGAACAGTGTGTGTATATGCAGACTTCAGAATATGACACTACTGATCCGTTCATCAACAACTCTGAGCTCGCTGTTGACCAGCGTATGTTCTTTGCGCAGACTAAACAGCAGGAATTCTACGTCTCCAGTGGCAAAGTCGCCCTTCTCCAAGACAAGTTGTATGTGCATTTTTATTTAAAACTTTCAACCGTGTATATTCATGTTTTTTTTCTTTCTAGGACACCGAAAAAACCTAAATCAAAGAAAATATCGTTTATTACAGGTTTACACCCTTCGCTTTCACTCACAGAGACTCCTGTGCCTGTGCCTACGTCCATATCCACCCCGATACCCGCAGCGACCAACAACGCAGTCACCTCTTCGTCCAAATTATGAAATACATATGTATCCGCTGCTGCGCCCCCGTCGTCCACCGTGGCAGAAGGGGTGTGTGACCCACCTATATCCATCGACGACTCGGACAGTGTCAGCAGGCGCAGCGCTTAGTCAAATATCTGGCCCTGAATGCAAGAACATGGCAAAGGTTCTACTTGGGTGCTTGATTGGGAGCCTGGCTAAGCCTGGAATACGTGCTGTTAGGGGTTTGCTGGATTTTATCTACCTTGCGCAATACAAGTCACACGATGACACTACTCTGGGATATCTTCAAGATGCACTTAATAAATTCCAACAGAACAAGGATTTTTTTATCAAAACTGGCATTCGTCTTGACCTCAATATTCCAAAATTCCACTCCCTAGTCCACTATATCGAATCCATTAAGCTTTTTGGCACAACCGACAACTACAACACAGAGGCATTTGAAAGATTTCATATTGATTTTGCCAAGGACGGATGGCGAGCATCTAATCGTAGAGATGAATTCCCTCAAATGATCAACTGGCTATCTCGACAGGAGAAAGTGTCCATGTTTGACAACTATTTTGAGTCAATTGACTCAGAGAAAAGACCTCCAACAGAATTAAATGAACGGCCAATCATCAAAATTGCCAAATATCCACCATACCCCAGCTGTCTTATTACTCAAATTGAGCATGAGCATGGAGTACCCTTATTCTCCCAACATCTGAGGGAATATCTCAATCGGCTTCTTGCTAAAGATTCTCGCACATCAAATGCGGTAGCACAGTTATTTGCCCTTCCTTTTGACCATCTTGACTGTTATGCCCAGTTCAAGTTTCATCCTAACAGCCTCTTTGACGACTATGATCACCAGGATATTGAGGAGAATGATACAGTTAAAGCCATTCCCCGATCATCCAAAACCCCAGATGGATGTATGGATACTATTATTGTTAATATGAATAACGAGGCTGATAATGTTGGCGTTGAAAGTGAGTGAATTATGTTTTTACTCAATATTTACTCATAAGCTGATCTCAATCTCAAATTAGACACACGTGTTGCAAGACTCCGTGTAATTTTCAAGCTACCTACAACTGTTGATGTTGGATTTGGCAAACAAGCGGGTCCCAAGGACTGGCCAAAAACAGAATTAGCATATATTGAATGGTATGCACCCTTTAAGCATGAACCAGATGAGGCAAGTGGCATGTTCACAGTAAAGCAACTAAAAGAGCCATCTTTTGCCATTATTCCTCTTATCTCAATACGACAAAGTTGTATATTGATTCTCAAATTCTCTGACAAATCTTTTCATATTATAGAAAATACTCTTAAGTCCCAAGATGTATTAGATACTGTTTCTGTTTTTTTGCTTAATAATTGGCAAAGTGCTTACACTTACCAGACACTGTATTAAAATAAATATAATAGCTTTTTAATAAATTCATAAGCAAACTAGAGGGCATTCCAAGATGCCTTGAAGGCATTACAAGAGCCTAAAATGTATGTAACATTATTCAAGGCAATTCAAGGCATCTCAAGGTTCCTCTGGGCTCCCCAGGCTTCATACTGGAGCTGTTGATGCACTTGTGGGAAACCACAGTATTCTTTGTGGATCCTTGTTTATTGCTACATGTCTTGGGGGACTCAAAGGACAAAAGTGTTTTTCCTGATGCATCATACAAAAGATGCCACCAAAACACCTAGCGTACGCCCGAAGTATCAAGGCCTATTAACAATTGCTGATGTCCGGAGATGGAAGGGTTACCCCAGTAGCATACTCAAATGTTCTGTCTTTTTTGAAACTTGTCCGCTTAGTTCACACCGAGTAGGTAGCGTTAATGAACCATTGTTCTATTCCAAACCAACACCCAATTTCTATCTAGAAGTCTTAAGGACTTGTCCGACTCTTTGCTGTTTAATAGTACGAGACTGGTTCACAATGTTAAATGGGTGCCAAAAGCTTGTTTTTGTAAGTTACTGTACATGCCTTTTTATATGTACTACGAAATATTTACAGATACATGTGAAAAGCATTGCCCGGTTACCTCTGCTACTGACATGTCTGCCTTATCGATGCGATACGCAAGTATTGCGACATCGATCGTGAGTCGGGTGAGGTGTTGCACCCCTTTTATCGATCATGTCTGATCTCTCAGCTACACCATTTTATTCTGACCGATCGGTCGCACTGGTGGCCACTGTAACTTCTCGCCAGCCATCCCCTTGCTTTTCTAGGGTGTTTGGCTACTATACTTTTTCTTATTTGACGTGTCTGACCCATTTACATTGAGTACGTCTTCTGTTCAACGGCGTGTGACAATGGTGTAGGCGCCCATCAACTTAGCCAGCGCTTTCTATATTTGGACCGTCTCGGCTCGTCTAACCGATTAATGGGTCGAGATCGTTCTGATGTCACTTTGGCCAATGGGCCTGCTTTGTACGAAGTGGTCCAGCCTTTCTTGTATCGGGCCCAACCTTTTCTAGAACTCTCATTCTCGATAATTCCGTTGGTGTGCTAATTATAACACCGGTCAACCATAACCACGCAACGAGCTTGCTTTATGCTTCTGCATGGGGTTAGACGATTAAGGTGCTGTATTGGCAGCCTTTCTAATGTGGTCTCCCGTTCGACTCCCGCATGTGGCAGACCCCTTTCAAATGGTAGACGGACTAGTCTTTTATTTGTATACATTTTGTTTCCATAATTAGAATAATTACTCTTGCCAAACGTGTAGGGTTTCTTGCTTGTTTTGTACAGGCATCTTGCTCTCGGTAGTGGTCTGTCTCATTGATGTTTCCGACCTTTTTCAATATATGCTACCAGGCAATAGCAAAAGCTCTTTTGGTTGATTAACCGTGTTAGGATGCGTAAAAATCGCATTTTTTTAGAGCCAGCCATTCAGCAGTCTCATCAGCGCGGCGATGCATCAGAACTTGATTGAAACTACGCGCATCTCTTACCCTTTCTAATTCTATGATATCCTTGCTTCCATAGTTCCTTCAAACCCACCTTTTGAGGCAAGTCCCTTCGTCTTTTTTTGTCTTCTTCATCCACATGGATGGTACGCAATGCTAGGAATCCTCACGCATGGGGATACACTGCATAAAACGCACCATTCCAACCCCCTTTGCCTGCCTTTTAGAACTGACATGAATTGAGAAAATAGAGATATGAAAGAAGCTGCACCCGTCGTTGTAAACTATCCAGGCTTCGACTTCGCATCACTCGCACACGCCGCCGCAAATCGCAAGCAAGCAGAATTCGACGCTCTTTTCAGTCTTTCACCTTTGACCAGCGCAGACGAATGTGAGGAAGAGGTTGAGGCGGAAATCTCTCTATTACCAGGTACGTTGCTATTCAAAAATTTATTACCCCTTTGACTAATCTATAACCCTACATGCCCAGCTCTTGACGGAAGTCCCAACATTCAACCTGTTCTGCAGAATCCGCAACCATGCTCTTCCAAATCACCAAATCCCAATAAACGACCCATACCAGACGTGTTTCCTGGGCCACTCCTCAGCGGACCTGACTCACACAGAGCTAAAAAACGAAAAAATCCCACAATAATTGAAACAAGAAACGGCAATTGCAGCGGGAGGACGTGCGGACCACCAACACCATTAAGAAGGCAAACACGCAGAAACACTTTGAGAACTCCAAGCCGGCAAAGCTCATTTTTGAACTGGATGGGAAGAAAGCTGTTTCCACTGGTTACACAGGGCGCAACAATAAGTACAAGTCCTCTGTTCAGTACACATTGGAAGAAGTCATTGGGGAAAATTCCAAATTCAAGATGAAGCTGCTAAAATGGGATGGAAGGTATGTACGCCTGCTCATTAACATTCCCCTGCTGTATCTTCTTTAACCTGCTACAGGACCGTTGTTCTGCTTCTCGACACCGAGGGAACCATGTTTGGCATGTGTGCCGGTTGTCCCTCTGACCCAAACTGGGGGGATATTCACCAATCTGCCGCCTCCGCCCTTGAAGAGAGACGCAATCGCTGTTATTCTCCTCCGAAAGAACGACAAAAAAATTGATGAGGGCACTGGATGAAGGTCCGCTGTGGGGTGTCGCACGGCGGCGGCCAGACGAGGCCCGATGCCTATAACACAGTACATCATATGTTAGTCTATAAATAGCTTTTCCGTGCATGGTGATTTCGTTTTTTGGGTGCAAAGTTTTATTGCTTTTGGGGACAACATATTGTATATTTAGCATTGAAATGAAGTTCTGTTACAAGATAAAGTTAGTACAATGCCTATGGTATGAATTTGAGGGAGGGATAAGTGGCGAACTAAAGATATATCTTGAATCCCTTGTTTTTAATGAAACTTTGCTTTGTGAGATGGCCTTGGGTATCCAAACAATATCGATGTCATACTTTTCTTCAAATTGATGACACTGACATCGAGTATAGAATTGACTATATAAAGAATTCTCTCTTTTCTATGATTATCTCTTACCAATCTGGTACTGAACAGCATTGAAAGTCTTCCTATGGCGAACTCAAACTATTTATCTGACTGGTTATTTTTATTTTTGTCTCGGTATTACCTTTCGGAGTTAGTATGATCATATACTATTAATACATCAATAGAACCAAGATAGAACACTTGTCCTCTTTCTCGCTAACCTGAACTGTCATCATCCATACCTACTAGTAATGCCTCCAAAAAACAGTCTCACTCCCTCAAACACGAATGTCTCAAGACGCGAGATTTATTTATGGTATGGATCATCCTATACACAGTCTACTACATACATATCTAATCGGAGTTCAAGTGTTCAGCAACATTGAACGAGAGTGTAGTACATCACTTGATAGAGCTCGAAGGAGCAAAGCAAAGCGCTTGGGCAAGAGTGAAGTTGCTTTTAAAGAACGACACCGAGAAGCACAGCGACGCTATCGTGAGTCGAACAAATTAAGCCTCAAAACCAAGTCATGGCAGTATCGGTAGGCCCACCTTCTGCTTGTTAAAGACATATTTACTGAAATTACACGTAAGATTGGCAAAGAAACGAGCTTCATAGGTACTGGCAGATGAAGAAGAATACCAGAGATTGATGGCGATGGTGCTCAAAGAGGATTAGTTTGTCAAGTAATAAGTATCAGTTGCCAGTGAATAATTCTTTGGTAGTCAAATAGTCTCGGAGCTAAGTACCTTGAAATTTTATTGCACTAGTGGATGACCAATCATTATTGCCCAATAAAGTATTTATTCTCGTTAAGGGCCACAAAAATGTACATAAAATATACAATGTGTCTAAATTAGTCCAAAATTAATGTGTGAATGGACGTTAAAAAGAGTAATGGGGGCATATAGACGTAAGTGCTTTGAAAATTTCTCGCACTAGTGGATGTCCAGTCATCATTATTGCCCAATCAAGTATTTATTCTCGTTAAGGGCCCACAAAAATGTGCATAATATATATATGATGTGTCTAAATTAGTCTAAAATAAATGTGTGAATGTACATTAAGAAGAGTAATGGGGGCATATAGACGAGCATAGAGGCAAAGAGGGTTCTGGCATTTATGTACAAATTAAATGAAGAATAAGCGATGTGGTAGAGATCAAATATCATGTGCTATTTAGTGCATAGGAGCCTTGCCTTTTCCGTTTGAATTGAGCATTTGAAGAGATTCATAGAGTTCATCGTATTCCTCTGCCGTCAACTCTGGAAGGTCATCAAATTCTGACCCATCAGGGTCAGATCTATGATCCTCTTCGTGTATTATAGTTGGTGTAGTGCCAAGAGCAGAGCGAGAAGAAGACTCTGCGAGCTGACTGGTAGATGGCGGAGAAGGGGTTGGGCTAAGCACATCATCAATGTTCATATTATCTTCGAGATCATTGAAGCATGCTTGGATGGTTAGAAACCGACGGCAGCTGGCTTCCTTCTTGAGTTGTAAATCAATATCAGGAGATGATGGAATCGGAGAACTTTCAGAGAAAAGTGGCTGGAAATGGCGTCCTCTGTTTGCAGGGGTAGGGGTAATTGGTGTACGTGGAATAATTGGGAAAGGTTGTATAGTTGGTATGCTAGTCGCCTGCGGAGAGCCTGGGCTAGCAGGCAGGTTTCGAAGGGAAGACCCGGCCGTGGCGATAGTAGATTGATTCTGGGATCCGAGTGATTGGCCTGGATTAGTAACAGCAGCATCGACTGCTGCCAAAATTGCGCTTGTGGTGCCAGAAATTCTGGAGGCAGGATTGGAATATGAGACGGGATATCATGGACGCCGTCCTTGCAGTGATGTAATGTTACATGTTCCTTGAACACTGCGTGCACTAGCTCGTCTGAAAGGTGAAGCCAGTAGTGGTGAAGAGGTTCGATGGTTGCTTTGGGAGGGATAAGAAGGGAGGTACGCCAACCTTTCATCATCTGATTCATCAATCACGACGATGCGTGGATTCTGCCTTTGCTGAGATGTCCTCTGACTAGGAGCTGGAGTATCTGGCACCAGAACTGTTCCACGACCCTGTTCAGTTGAGTCGGCAGCTCCTTGGCTAGCATAATGACCTGAGGCTATTTCGATAGCACCAGAAGCCTGTGAGGCACGAGATGCATTCATTGCGAGTTGAAATCTGACCCTGCGCGACGCGGCAGAAGTGTTATCTGTTGAATTCACAAAAATAGGTCTTGATTGTGTGCCAGGACGAACAGGGGTTGGATCGGTAGAGTATATCTCAATGGGTTTCTCTGCGGTTCCACAGCCGGCAGTGCGAGCAGCCATATTAGAACCAGATAAGCTAGTAGGGGTCACAGCTGTAGTCCCAGCAGGAGCTTCAACAGAGGTAGCAGACTGAGAAGGAGCAGAGCCAATTCGGTTTGCTTGCTGAAGTGGGCGGGATGGTGCAGGGCCAATTCGGGTTGCTCGCATAAGGACAAGGCCTCGGTCCAAGTGTAAAAACTCTCATATGAGAGCTGGCCAAAATTTGCCAGGGGAAGATGGGCAACCATCCTATTAAGTTATGAGATCTGTTGTTAGATGAGTTTCGTAAATAAAAATTTTGAGAAACTTACGATGCTTCAAAAATCCCGACTTGTTGGCCATAAGTGACAATGTAATAACCTGGACCAAAAGGCGCAGGGAGTGTGGGTATCATATCTGCAGGGTTTGGTGGTTTGATCGCCGAATGGTTGGTGCTGTGGGTTGAACCACGTGGAACGTGCATGCGGTGATCTGTAGAAAAAAATAAGTGGGTTGACTTATGCGAGAAATAGCAATGAACCTGCCTGGAGTTGCTAAAGCATTTGAGTGTTGACGTTGAGTTCCTGGAATTCTGAGTTCAGAAAACATACATAGCAGAGAAGGTATCCGCAACCTACCAACAGTGGTATGAGAACTGTTGACTGCTGCCGATGCAACAATATTGGTTGCACCATCGGCAGGCATAGCTTCTGCCGCCGAGTTATTGATGGTATCATGGACAGTGGATATTTCAGCAGTAGAGGACGAGATAGGTTGAGACTGGGAAGTTTGTTTGGTGAGTTGCATATTGGTTAATTTGGGTGATGGGTTAATGATCTGAAGTGCAGGCTTTTATGTCAATTTGGTTATCTTTGAAAAAGGCAAACTCACGGCTGTAAGACCCTGTTCACGTTTAGCTAATTGTGGGTAGAGCATCGTGTAGAATATTGAGGTGGATAATGAGACGACAATTCCATTTTTTTTAATCCGTATTTCTGATGCTTGATGCATGCCTTTCGGACCTCTCATAACGTGCGATCTAGATCGTGAATCAGGATGAAAATAGAGACCAAATAACTGTTTGACGAGTAGCCAGGAGTTTCCTTTCTTGTGTCTTGATTTTCTATTGCCTGAAAATCCCAGGTTATGCGTAAGTATCGCAGTTTTCATAGTACGACGTACAACTCACCCATTGGGTTACAGGATGGTAAACCCAGGCTCTTTCAAAGGATGTCGCAAGGAATTCCTTCTTTCTGAGAAGGAGGCGTATGCAGCTGGGGTCCTAGGTGGTTATGCAGCAGATGCGATCGCGAACATCCAGTGTCGCTATTTTAAGCGATTTCCTATCGAGTTGCTGCACGAAACCGAGCCTACGCCAGACGATTTAGCCAACGTGGACGACGATTTCCCAGAGCAGGAGCCAGAGCCAGTCAACAAATATTTGCTTAGCCCAGATGAATTGGAGAAGGAGGTGCTACGACGACTCGATAGAAGGAGGTCGTTGGAATTCAGAAAAGCTGTGTGTCATTATGTGACCATCCTGACTTGTGATGAAATGACATCTGACCTTTTTATTTCTAGCAAATCAAGCGTTGGATGGCCTATCAACACATGAAGGACCACAATATTGACCCTAAAGATTCTGGTGCTGAGAATCCCTATCGAACGCTGATCTGCAAACTCACCGGTCAATCCAATGCTCGTCCTCGTCGCAAGTCTGCCGTGAACCTTTGGTGCATGTCTCATCGCATCGAGATTGAAGAAGAATTGAGGAGGCAAATTATCACCGAAAGCTTGCCTCGTCTAATGGATACCAGTTTCATTGACCTCCTTGGGTAGATGCATTCAGGGACTTGTACAATTTGTACAGCCCATCTTGGACCTTTTGTGCGAAGCTACTGGATGGCACGCTATGCTCATCACAGGTGGACCTGAACCCACGCACAGTGGACGTTTGAACGTCGTTAGGTATGTTTCACACATTTTTTACTCACTCATTATGCTGCTTACCTTTTTTTTTTTACCACTTAGTGTTCATTCGGGGACCACCAGCGGTGATATAAGGATGAATTTTGGAAGAGCGGAACACGCACACTATAAGAAGGTCATCATGCCAATCTATGGCCAATATCTAAAAAAATGCTTCAGTGAGTTTCCTTCAGTTATGTCCTTGCATTTTGAACTTACTATGATTTTTTCAGCCCCTGCTGAGTGCCAGGCACAAGTGTTGAACGTTGAAGAGGGATTTTTCACACTGGATGCAGCCGAAATGGAGGAGGCCGGTGCAACCACCGACGTAGTTGAACTGCCATTGCCAACATCCAAGCAGCCATTGCCAACTGCTCGGTCTTCCTCATCATCAGAGAGAGAGACACCGGCGTGTCAAATGTCGTATCGGTCTTGGAAGCAGAGACCCTCAGTTCAACACCAATCACCATATCGCCAACTGAAGGTCTGGTCGATAGCGCAGACCCTTCATCGGTGCCATCTTCAAACGGTTCTCCACTCCCAAGACCTTCACCAATACCCTCCAATTCATCAAGGTATCCGCCTTTGTGCCCTCATGCACATTCTCCAGCTCCCTCTGTCCTCCCATCTCCCCATGTTTCTCGACATTCCTCGCCAGCTGGAGAGGCTCTGAATGCATCACCACCTCATCGCCCATCGCCTATTCGACAGGAGCAGAACAACCTACCATGTTTGCAAACTCCCTGTTGACCGTCTCTTCAAATACCTCGCTCTATTCTTTCTTCCAATCTACCTCCTGCTAGCAAAGCAGGACCTCCCAATTCAGATGTCCTATCCTCTTCTTTATCTAAACGCGGCAAGAAGAGGAAATATCATGAAAAGGAGAACGAATTCCAGAACACGAGTTGGCTCATGAACGTACCTCCATCCAAACAATATCATTCAAGTGCTGGTACTTTGAGCACCCTATCCACAAATTCAATGACAACGACGTCTTCTTCGAGTACCCTGGTTTCTGATGAATTGGAATTCGTGCAAGCTGCCCAAGATGCAGATGTTTGGTTTCAAAAGGCGTTGGAAATGTTTCAAGCCCCAGAACAACTCGGTAAACGTTGGAGGGACCTCCTGCAGATATGGGCAACATTCGAACATTGTTATCAATACAAAGGAATCAAGAAATTGAAGGCCACCAATCGACCTGCCTGTGTAGGGGACTGGATCCAACGTGCTCGACTTCCAACGTGGTGTCCACCCATCACATCCATATCAATGAAGGCGTACACAACCCAGTTGCTCAAGTGGTGGACGGACTTGCAACCCGAATAGAGGCTCGACGATTGCGGATCCATTGATTTCAGCTCAATGGATGGAGACTGGGAGCCACTATGCAGACCTGGCCTCAACGGTCTTTGCAGCATAGTTGCGGCACTGTTTTATAGGGGCATTGGGACGAGGACTAATTTGGCTGCTCATACACAGTGGCTGTTGATGGTGGAGGACTTCATTGCAGTTTGCTCTCATCTACTAGTGGGTAACTGAATCTTTTTATAACGGTTATTATATTTCTATTTTACATCATAATTTCCTTATAATTCGTCTATCTTTGCTTCTTTACTTAGTATACCTTACAATTTTGCCCCTTGTTCAACAAAATGAATGACTTTTTACTGAACATTGGTGTCTTTGAATGGATATCCACTGCTAAGGTAGGTTAAACTTATGTTTTGCGTGCATATTCGCGAAGCAAGAAATCTGGCAGGGACAAAAGTCTAGACCGGTCTGCTGGATGCCGGTCCGATCAATCAATGTCGTGTTCATTTAATGGATAAGATTAGCTAAGATTAGCTGTGTATGAAAATCATGATGAAATGATGATATCATTGATAGTAAATAGAAATAGAACGTACCTAAAAATAACAACAACACGCTGGCATCAAATGTCGTTTATACATAGAACGTCATCCGTTTGTGTCCTCTTCAATCCATCCTTTCCCGCCCCTGAAGCCAGGCGCAAAGGCCTAATATAGGTTAAAGAATATATTTTAAACATATTTAGCCGTCCCTCGCGCCGAACGCTGCGCCCAACATTGAGAAACACCCTTTTGGGAGGTGCTGAAGCCTGCTGGTGAGGTCTGGCCCTGTTTGCACGTGATTACCACAATGGGCGCACTAATCAAGGCTTTGTAAGGATGGTACCCGTTTAGGAAGTTAGGAAAGTGCCTATGTGGATGTATCACTAGGTTTAGGAAGTTTGCTATATTTGATGTATGCATACAGCTGCTACAGGTGGACAAGTAGGAATGATGATTTGGTACATAAACTTTCCCCCCCTTCCTTGTCTATGTTCCGATGAAATTTTTTTTTTTTATTTCTGTTCATTCACTTTTACCCCACATGCAATTTTCTTGGTATTAATATCTAACTCTTTTGTCTACTAGTCATGGCACAACAATATCTCAGATACCAGAACCACCACCACAAGCAGCCAACCTACTCACAGCAAAGAAAGGTCTTCCTCACTGCACATCCTTGGCCAATTTGTAGAAATGGGGTTCTCCGTCAAGCAACCCAAGAAGCGTTACAAGTGACCCCAGGCGGTCAAGATGTCCAAGCTGCCTTCTAATGTCTTTAAAACGGGGAAGTCAAGACCAAAATTATGGAAGCCCTCTCCACCACCTGCACATGATGCACTATCTGCCGTATCATGAGCTCATGGACCACCGAAAGGCCAAAAAGAACACGAGAAGCTAGAAAGACAGTGTCAGGCCTCTGCACGCGCTGCCAGTGGTGCTGGTGAGGGTTCGGGGTCCACTTTCTAAGCTTCCATCGTGGAAATCCAAGAGCAAGCCGATAAACTCCCAGTGCAAGCTTCGAAAGTCGGTTTGGGTGTGTTTAGTAAGGCTAGTGCGTTTTGGAAGGAAGGAAAGGAGAAGGTGGTTGGGGCATATGAGGAGAGGAGTAGTACTGGCAGTGGTGGGGTAGCGAGGGGTGACTTGAGAAGTTCTGGGGGCACTCGAGCTGCTACTGCCGCTATGGGCAGCAGACCGAAGTGGATGCAGGGGGTGGTTCATTAAAGTGATGAGGAAGAAGAGGGTGTTGGGAAGGGAGGAACCATGATGAACGTAGACAATGTCCTCAACGATAGCAACAAAGACAAGAGCAACAGCAAACGCAGACCAAGGTTAAAGAAGTCGACGTTAAGGTGCTTGCTGCGAGGTTGAGTGTGTATGTACGATTTGTACTTTGTATATACTCCGAAACAAAACCCAATCAATATGATTAGTTCTTTTGTGGGGGGGATACATGATACATGTCGTTAATTATGTTTTCTTTCTAAAGATACGCTCTCTAATGCAACAGAACGTTTCCTAGGATCAAAGATCACAAGTGTTTGAGTAGCTTACGCACAAAGCAAAGTTCCTCGGAAAGTGTAAACGTAGATTTAATGTGTTTCCACAAGATGTAGTGTGTAGGTAGTTCGCCACTTAGGCTGGATACTTAATCTAAAGTCTTTTAATCACTTAAAACGGGGACTCAATCCTAAACGGGCCACTTAGGCATCACTTAGACAATTTGCCACTTAGGCAGGGAACTTATCCCTAGGAACGGGCCACTTAGGCATCACTTAGACAATTCTTGCCACTTAGGCGGGTATTAAGCTTTATGTCACTTAAGACAGAGGAAACTTTATCCCAATACGTTTATTTAGGTTCCTCGAGAACTCTACAAGTTAACTCAAGTCGCTCAACTAACGCCAAGATGCTCAAATGACACAGTAGGTAGTCTTGTTCAATAAAACCAACTCTCGCGGAGATTTATTAGGTACCAAAGGTCGATCCTAGGAGTTTGCAACTCAATGCGCGTTCCTCAAATGTGGACAACTGGGTTCTAGTTTATCTGGGGTGCTACAGTAATTTACAGGCTGCTTATATACTGCTAGGTTTCGGAAAATACAGGAATACTTGGAGCAGATCGGAAACGCTCGGAAAATACAGGAAATAATATTATTGGTTAACACTAGGTAGCTCCACTTGATGCATAAGCAACCAGTAGGTGCCATGCGTGTTTTTGTATACCCTTGGAAGGGTTCATATGGTTGGGCAAGTTGCTGACTCAAGCAGACGTTGGCAAGTCCTAATTGTCATTACTAGTGCTTGTCTCGTCGTTTGCATAGTGCCCACTATGTTCCTAGGGACCAGTAATGTACTTTGTTAATGCTAGGATCAGTCCTTCCGCCTTGAGTTAACATTCCTAGGAACATTGGCAGTAGTTTACATGTACTTTCATATGGTGGGAACTTTCTGTTTCCATATTAGGTAGATGTGGACATGTTGCGCACTGCGTAATAATAAGTGGCTATAGTGCTGTTAAGCTTATTATCAGCAGGCTCTAGCTTACATTCCTGATGGCTGAATATTATCCTAGGAGCCTTTGATCCTGCTGCATTGCTGTTAAAGCGTTCCACGCATTTCCGAGGAACTACTATAACTAACTCTAGCATCCGTAAGGTTCATCCTAGGGTTTGTAGAATGGTTTCCCCTAGCCAAACATGTAGCTATCCTTGCTCTGTACTTATGTAGACTTAATAATAAACATGTTTATTATGCCGAAAATTAAGTAGGATAGATACTTGGTTAAAGTTCAGTCACAGCCGAACACTGGTCGTATCACCGTCAAGACTCAAGTGATGCACTTGTATTTACCCCAATTACTTATTCCAACAAAATGTTTATTTATAGAAGTACATTTGCATTTTAAATACATATTTGACTTCAAATGATGAGATGTAACATGTTATAGAAAATAAATAAAATGAATGAAAATAGGGAAAAATAGAAGAATTTATTTGGACTTGTATATGCCATGCAAAGCAATGGCCCACTTTAAACAAGCATTTTACAAGTATAGGCGTTGAGAGAAGTGTTTTAGTATACTCAATACAGGTAAATATGGTCTTGGGAGCCTTAAATATGCAAAAAAATAAGGAGGGGTCGTAAATTTTTTTTTCCTCGACCGAGAGTCGAACCAACCAACCGGACTCTGGTCATTGGCGAGAAAAACCGAGGCTCGTGACTACAGGCTCAAGGCTCCATCCCAGCCGATCCGAACTTCTGGACAGGTGGGTGAAGGGTATACTGAACCATATCCCAGGTTATTTGAACTAAAACCAAAGAAAAACAGTGGGTTGAAGCAGCTAGAGCAGAGTTACGAAGCAAGTGGGTGGAAATGGTGGCGGAAAGGAAGAACAAAAATTGTCTCAGATAAGGCTCGGCCTTGGCGACACGACGCGTAACGGAAGAAACCGAATGTAGTCGCGTGATCATTTGGCGATGAAGCGATCCATTCCGTCTTCCGTGTTTGCTCTAAATTTCTCTGCTCGCCCTTACACCAGGGCACACCTCCTTTCGAAGAAACGAACTTTGGGAATCAATGCATGGCATGACTGGGACTCGCAATACTGGTGAGTTCACGCTCTTCTTGTTATCCATGCTTACTTATTATCCCAAGATCGCGCTACTTGACTCGATCGTCGCAGAGAGTTCGGCCACTCTAAACTGCTACCATCCTCAATTTTTATTCGTATCGTACAACCGTGTCTTTTTGACCAGTACGTGCCTTCTTTCTTTCTGATACACTACCTCACTCGCATCTATCCTCCTTCTAGACTCCGCATCTTGACGAACTGGTATCGATGGATGGGTGTGTTGGGTTTGATGGCCTGGCTTGAACATCATTGTAAGAACCATTCATTTTCAATGCATATATGCGCTTATTAAATATCATTACTCCAGCTTAGCTTAGCTTTCTAGTTCAACCCATCCCTGTTGTCGCGTAAGTATTGGGTAAGATGGACATTTCGGGCTGCACAAACAAAGTGAAGAAAATTCAGGACCGCATATCATTGTAAGTCTATCCACCGATTCCACAGCGTTAAATGTGCTGCTAAGCTCTCTTTATCCATCGCCAGGGAATACGCGGAGATTTCCATTCTGAACATCTTTGGGAGCACTCAATAGTTTGGTATGAAAATATAGTCGATAGGAACTCGGATATGTTATACGTTGCAGGCCGTGCTCGTGAGTTTTCATTCTTATTTTTGTACCCTACGTTTTATGCTAATAATGTTTTCAACTTCGGTAAGAAAGCCGTATGTACCCGCCTACAATGCCGCCATCCCATGTACACAACAGGTTTCAGTATCATTCGGACGCGTACAAAGCTACTCCACCATCATACTGACCTAGTAGAAGCAAGCTCTCGTCTGAAGCTGAAGAAGTCCCAATATATATACGAGATTGGGGCAGCTATATGCGCACCCAGCGGGGCGTACTCGGGCGAGTGGGTCTTGCGAGCAAAGGAACGAACCCCGACGTACTATCGACGATGGACGAAGACCAGTGGTTTTGCATCAAAGAACGGCGAATGTATGCATTGCAACGCGTCAGTGGTTCTGCTTTAAGTCACTGAGTCTTAGTGGGGTCAGGTCAGGAGAGCACAGCACTAGCGGTGGGTTGCTTGGGAGGGGAGATGCGACGTTTCGATCAACCTCAGACGCAAAATTCAAGTATGGTGAAATCGTTTGCAGTACCCCGACGATGCAAGGCGACCAGGCAATGACATACCCTTTCTTAGGCTTTCGTCGATCCATCCTCATACTCGCAGCCTCATGTGCCTTAATGGCTCTGTACAACGTCTATCTCCGCGACGGCTTGAGGGTCTATAGCGTTGTTGGAAGGTTGTTATTTCACAACGTATGGTATGCTTTACCTAAAGCTATCGAGAACATATGCTAATCGTTTCGTTGTAATTCTTAGGTTATAATACCTGCTGCTCCTTCTACACGTAAACCATTTGCGATAGGCGGAGATGAGAAAAAGAACAGAAAAATTGGATCTCGGTGGGGTCCTATTCCGGTATGGTGGTCTCGAAGCTCATCTTAGGCCAGGAAGGCTGACGGTGCCGGTTTCTTCCATAGGAGTCAGGACGGCAGACAGAGCCTGAAATTTGAAAGCTTGCCGTTCATCCGATCGAGAGTCGACTGCGTGCAAAGTTGGCATCAAGAATTGTGGAGTTCTGGATCTCCTTGAGTGTTGCATCTAGTGCGATTGCGCACGACGTTGACTAAAGTCTTTTGGTGAGTGGTGCACTCGTCACACGAGTTCCTTGGGTCGCGTTAAGCTCATGCCTACCTCTACAGATTATATGAAGGTCCTTTTATATCTTGAATATCTTCGTTTAGTAAGGCAGCTAAGACAGCAGTCATGATAGCTCGTGGGGCTCAAAAATTGGTAAGTTCTTTCATTCTGTCCACATCGTTGCTATTACACACAACGTTACCGTCTTTGAATCTCTGCATCCATATGCTTACTTTATCATCAGATTGGATGCGCTCTTGTTCGAAGGTCGTCTGCGATGGATCTCGGACACGGACAAGTATCCCAGGTGGCTATGTACATATCCAGCAAAGCGAGTGCGGTGCAAACGGTGTCAAAGACGTAGGAATAACTCGGGACGTTCTTCGAGGGTGAAGCTTGCGACACCCAAAGAGGATAGGAAGGATGAAAAGGGATAGATGGAGGTGGAGAACAGCTAGTACATGCGATCCGCCATTGGATAGGACTAGTAGGGGTTCAAAGCACGATTGTAAACTACAACATGGAATATATGGATGGTTTAAGGGTGCGGTTTTCAAGCCAGGTTTGGAGTTGGGTGATCAATGTAGCTGATAATATCGGTAGCTGTGTCGACTGGGGTAGACTCGACGTTACTCGATGTATGGGGTAGGCCCAAAAACGAACGCTGTATTCAAGTATATCCTACACAATCTGGGGTCTGGATTCTGCTACCTAAATCCTATGTAGATTTTCCCTCGCTTGTACTACTACTAGTTATGCAAACCGTAATTTGTATGAAGAGTAAAATGGCTTTTGTCAAGGAGGAAGAAGAGGACATGATTGGATTGTATGAGGATGATTTTTGAGATGGTTAGTAGTCAGACACACATCGAAGACATACACCATAACATGTACCTAAATCTATGGGGTGTTCACGTTCAAGGACCACCTGCAGACTTATTTTGGGTACCTACACGATCGGCGTAAAAGGACATGCATTCAAAGCCTCCAATGTCGAAGGTGCATATTTTGCTTTCCTCGGCGGTGCCTACACATAACGATCGGCAGTGATGTTAATGAATCTTGTATGTTCTATACTACACTCGCATACCTCCTCACCCAGGGCTCTTCCTTCGAACATATGTTCTATGTGTTGCCTGATACAGCTTCGCGAAATATCTTGCCGCATAGAAAGTACTACAACCAGCTATACTTTCATCATTTCTGAGACGAGGTGAAGCGAACCATAAGCAGTACGATGACAAAAGGTAACGAGAAGAAGAATGAATGAAAACAAGTTCCACGATCGTACTCGACTTTGACCCGCCCACGGAACGAAAGCTAGACGATAATGTAGGTACGCACCAAAATAAATGGCCCATCATACATTTGAAGTCGAGATTATGTCTTGATTAGACGAAAAGAGAGACTCAAAAAGTGTTAGACGGAGGATGATAGAAGCCGGAATTTTGTAGAAACGAGAGAAATACGGTGGAAAATACAGAGAGAGAGGTAGGAAGAAAGCAGTTCCATTCGCGTATATTTCAGGTAATGTAACCTGGTAGCAGAAAAAGGAGGTCCCAGTTGAAGACAACTGGAGCCTATAAATCAAGTGGAGAGGGGGAGTGCCCGGCCTTAGTGACGCAACGCGTAACGGAAGAAACTGAATAAAGTCGCGTGACCGTTCGGCGTTGAGGCTATCCGTTTTCCGTTCCGTTTTCCGTGTTCGTTCTAAATTTCTCCACCTCCTTTCGAAGAAACGGCCTCCCTTCGATGATGTCAGGATTCGATGTTTTTTGAGGATCAACGATCGTTCTCTTAAATAATAGCTGCTGGCAAGTGTCAGGGTTTCCCCTATTTTTCTCTATTTTTCTTTATTTATTTCGCATTTTTCCCTTTTGTAGATGTATAGATATCTTATCTGCTTCATATCTTTGATTATCTCTTGATTATCATTTGATTAGATACTTATCACTTTGATTTCCCATGAGCATAGCCTCATTCATTCTACATCATTCTACATTATTCTTTTACTTTCTTTATGATGTCATTGCCTTACTCATCATTCCTTTCTATGATGTCATGGAGGAATATTCTAGAATAGCTGTAGGGTATATATACTGGACATGTAGGTAGCTTTAGCCCCAGCTTCAATCTCTTAGGATATCCACTATCATTGGTGTGATCTCTTAGAACCATTGAGTGTCTCTTTCTCTCTTCATCTCTCTTTCTCTCTCTCTCTCTCTCTACCTCTTGCTTTGTCTTTGTTGGTGGCCTTGTCACACTGATCTTAGTGTTGCCCTGACAGAAGATTGAAGCTCTCCCAGACAACTCCACCAATCACTATCTCACCCTTACCTACACCAACCTACATTTATCTACACCAATCCATTCATCCCTCTTTCCACCATTTCCCCTCACATCCTCTCACCACATATATCATTTTCATCATCATCATCAACTCTTCAACCTCCAATATTCCCCCAATCTTCTATATCATTTCTCCCTCCCCAATTTCAACATCTCCTCAAGACACCTCTCTTTCTACTGGACTCCTCACTCTCTGCTGTGTGTTGTGTGTGAACTTGTAGATAGGGATACCAACTGTTGGGGCAGATCCAGGCCAACTGTTTCTGTCTTTGGTGGTCTAGGAAAATACCAGGTAGTCAGCCCTGTGATCCTAGGTTTAGACCCACTGTGCCTGGGGTGACAACTGGGTATCCAGTATATAGTTTTTTTTAGTTACCTAGTATAGTCTCAAGGGCACTTTTTGTAGATAGCTTCTCCCACACACACATCAGAGAGCCTTTACTATGGACACCACACCACAACCTACCACCACTCCTCCTACCACTGTGGAGCAACTCTTACACCAGATTACTCTCCTTACCCAGGAGTTAAATCTCTTGAAACAGCAGCAGCAACAGTCTATCACACCACCCACCACTCAATCACCTTTCTTCTCTGCTGCTAGAGAGGTTTACTCTGTTCCTTCATCTCATGCTGTCACTTCCTCTTCTGCTAAAATCTCTCCTCCTGAAACCTTTGATGGTTCCATGCAGAAAGCAGAAGCCTTCCTCAGTCAACTCAAGTTATACTTCTGGGGAAAGAATATCACAGATGACTTTCAAAAAGTTGTTTGTGCTCTTTCCTTCATGAAGGGAGGCATTGCTGGGAAGTGGGCACTTGAGAAGACCAAAATTCTAGATGAAGATTGTCCTAAGGATGGCCTTTGGGATGATTTTGTCTATGAATTCAGGGAAGTCTTTGCAGACCCAGACCCTGCTAGCACAGCCAGACACAAAATGAATCTCCTCAAGCAGGGAAGCCAAACTGCTGATGAGTATGTGGCTAGCTTCAGGGAATTGGCTGCTGACACTGGGTACAATGATGCTGCATTGGTTGAGAAGTTTCAGACTGGGCTTAACAGATCTCTCATGGAAAAGGTCTACAGTGTACCTGAGATGCCCAAAACTCTGAATGGCTGGATTTCCTGGGCTACTAAGCTGGACAGGCAATGGAGACAGATGGAAGCATTCAACAAATCTACTTCTTCTTCCTCTTCTCCATTTTCCAAGGCTCCTTATTCAAACAAGCCTCAGTCCAAGCCTGCTGCCCCCAGTTCATCTTCCTTTGCTGGTAATCATAGGAGTCAAGTGTCTCAGGCAAAGCTATCAGATGTGGTCCCTATGGAAGTAGATTCAGGATGGAAGTCAGTCAGGCCCTTTATCTGCTTTAAATGCAGAAAACCTGGTCACAAGGCAGAGCACTGTAGATCTACAGTGAACATCAATGCCATGAACCATGAGGAGCTGAAAGACTTTTATGGGAAACTGATCAAGGAAGAACAAGGAACCAAGAATGAATCAGAAGGGTTTTTAAAGGCTCCATTGGTGAAGGACATGTCCCAATGGAATAGATTTAATGTATTAGAAGATGAAAGTGATAAAACCAATCCTTCCTCTTCAAATTCTGATACAGAAATCATGCCCTCTGATTCACCTTCTTCCTCTCCCCCTGAAAGAATCTACATTCTGAACCACAAGCCTAAGACCTCTACCCATCTGTCAGTTATACTAGAGACAATGGATACAGGAAAAAGGCTTTCTGTGAATGCTTTGCTTGACTCTGGTGCCACTGGTCTTTTTCTGGATACTGGTTTTGTGAAATATCATAATCTAAACACAAGAAAACTTCCTAGAGCCATTCCTGTCTACAATGTAGATGGAACCCTCAACAAGAGTGGCTCTATTCATGAAGAAGTTGATTTGATTATGATCTACAAAAACCATACAGAAAAGGCCACCTTTGCTATATGTGACTTAGGAGATAAAACTGCTATTATTGGACACACCTGGCTTTATCTACACAATCCTAATGTTGACTGGCAGAAAGGGGATGTTCAATTCCTCAGATGTCCACCTGATTGTCATATGGAAGTTGTTAGAGCCAGGAGGAAGAGGCAGAGAATAGCTGCAGTACAAAGAAGGCAGCTTCCTCAATTTGATGATGAAGGTGTAGATCTTGTAGATCAGTCACCTGATTCTGAAATTGAGCCTGAGGATAGAATTTTTATCTCTTGTCTACATCCTCAGAACCAGTACATAAATGCCACCTCCTCTGTGTCTCAAAAATTGGCAGAAGAATCTCATCAACTAGCTGATTCCCCAAAGAAAACTTTTGAAGAAGCTGTCCCCAAGCATTATCACCAATTCAAAGGGGTATTCTCAAAGGAATCTTTTGATAGGCTACCAGATAGAAAGCCTTGGGATCATGCTATTGAGCTGAAGCCTAGTTCAGAGCCATATAGATCCAAGATTTATCCTCTTTCACCTAAAGAGCAGAAGGAGCTTGATGCCTTTCTAGAGGAAAATCTGAAATCTGGCAGAATTAGACCTTCCAAGTCATCTATGGCATCCCCTGTATTTTTTGTCAAGAAGAAGGATGGCTCTCTTAGACTAGTTCAGGACTACAGAAAGCTCAATGAAATGACCATCAAAAACTCCTACCCTTTGCCTCTCATCTCTGACATAATCACTAAACTCAGCAAGGCCAAGTATTTTACCAAGCTGGATGTCAGATGGGGGTTCAACAATGTCAGAATTAAGGAAGGAGATGAATGGAAGGCAGCTTTCAGAACTAATAGAGGGCTGTTTGAACCATTGGTCATGTTCTTTGGCTTAACCAATAGTCCTGCTACTTTCCAGACCATGATGAATGACATCTTTATAGAGCTCATTGATAACAATGTGGTCATTGTCTATATGGATGACATATTGGTCTTCACTGAGACTCTGGAACATCATAGGGAGGTAGTCAAGAAGGTCTTGCAAATCCTTGAACAGAATAAACTCTACCTGAAAGCAGAAAAATGTGAATTTGAAAAGGAAAAGATTGAATATCTTGGACTTATCATTTCACAAGGCAAGATTGAAATGGATCCTGTCAAGGTAGAGGGTGTTTCCAAATGGCCTGAACCTGAAAATGTCAAGGATGTTCAATCATTCTTGGGATTTGTTAACTTCTATAGAAGGTTCATTGAGGATTTTGCAGACATTGCCAAGCCACTTCATGAATTGACAAAGAAGGGAACAGTTTGGAGATGGGGACTTAGACACCAGGAAGCTTTTGACCAGTTGAAACTTAAGGTCACATCCTCTCCTGTTTTGATTTTCCCTGATGATAATAAGCCATATAAAGTTGAAGCAGATAGCTCAGATTATGCTACTGGGGCTGTCTTATCTCAGGAAGGATCAGATGGGAAATGGCATCCTGTTGCTTTTATGTCTAAGAGCCTCTCTGAAGTAGAAAGGAACTATGAGATCCATGACAAGGAAATGCTGGCAATTATCAGGGCACTAGATGAATGGAGACATTATCTTGAAGGGACTCAACATACCTTTGAGATTTGGACAGACCACAAAAATCTAGAGTACTTTATGACTGCCCAGAAGCTAAGCAGAAGGCAAGCCAGATGGTCTCTGTTTTTGTCCAGATTTGACTTTTCTCTTCATCATAGACCTGGTAAAAAATCCCTTAAGCCAGATGCTCTGTCAAGGAGATCAGATCATAAGAAGGGGGAGAATGATAATGAAAATGTAGTTCTCCTCAAACCTTCCTACTTCAAGATCCAGGCTCTCAAACAGGGGCACACCATTTTGTCTGGTCCTGAGACTGATCTTCTAAAGAAAATCAGAGAGGCAAAGGACATGGATGAAAAGGTTGTGAAGGCAGTACAGGAATTGAAGGGATCCTCAACCAAGAAGATAGAAGGACAGGAATGGGCAGAAGAGCAAGGACTTATTCTCTACAGAGGGAAAGTGTATGTTCCCAAGGACAAAGATCTTAGAAGGAAAATTGTGGAACTACATCATGATGCCTATATTGCTGGACATCCAGGAAAATGGAAGACAATAGAGCTTGTCTCTAGAAATTATTGGTGGCCAGGAATGTCTCACTATATTGCAGCCTACACTAGAAGCTGTGATAGATGTAACAGGACAAAGACATTCCCAGCTAAGCCTGTTGGCTTCCTGACTCCTACTGAAATTCCTTCTGATGTCTGGCAAACCATTACTGTAGACTTTATCACTGGATTACCTGAGTGTCAAGGGTACAATGCTGTCATGATAGTTGTAGATAGGCTTAGCAAGATGATCCACATCATACCTACCACAGATGAGGTCACATCTGAAGGTACTGTTAAGCTCTACAGGGACTATGTTTGGAAATTGCATGGTCTACCTATCAAAATCATCTGTGATAGAGGTCCCCAGTTTGTCTCCAAGTTTATGAAAGAGCTCAACTCCTTACTAGGTATTCAGACTGCTTCATCTACAGCCTATCACCCACAGACAGATGGTCAAACTGAGAGGGTAAATCAAGAAGTAGAACAATACCTCAGGCTCTTTATAAACCACAGACAAGATGATTGGGTAGAATGGTTGTCCTTGGCTGAATTCTCCTATAATAACAGAGTTCAAGCATCTACTAGGCAAACACCCTTCATGCTCAATAATGGTAGACATCCCAGGATGGGCACAGAACCTCTTAGAGACAGCAAGATGGACACTGTAGATACCTTTGTGAAAAACATGGAAGAGGCCAGAAAAGAAGCAGAGTCTGCCCTCAAAAAGGCTGCTGATGATATGGCCAAGTTCTATGATAGACACAGAGGTGTACCTACTGAGTATAAGGTCGGAGACATGGTTTGGCTAGATGGCAAGGACTTGAAGACTGATAGGCCTTCCAAGGAATTGGAGGACAAAAGATATGGACCATACAAGATCACCAAAGTTGTTGGTCCAAATGCCTATGAATTGAAATTGCCTTCTACCATGAAGATCCATCCTGTATTCAATGTGGTCAAGCTCATGCCCCATCATCCTGATCCAGTTGGTAGAAAGCCCCCTTCCAGACCTCCACCAGTTATCAAAGGAGAAAACCCTGAATGGGAAGTTGAGTACATCAAGGACAGCAGATTATTCAGAAATAAGCTGCAGTACTTGGTTAAATGGAAAAACTACCCAAATGAAGAAAGTACTTGGGAACCTGCAGAAAATTTGATGAAGGCAGCTAAATCAATCAAGGAATTCCATGCAAAACACCCAGCTGCTCCCAGAAAAATTTCAGCCCTCACTTTTGATAGACTTTCATTTTCTCCTCTAATTAATTTTACTGAACCTCCACCTCCTCTGAAACCCTCCAAACTCAGTCATACATGTGCACATTGTGGGAAATGTGCCTTAGAGAGGGGGTGATGTCAGGGTTTCCCCTATTTTCCTCTATTTTTCTTTATTTATTTCGCATTTTTCCCTTTTGTAGATGTGTAGATATCTTATCTGTTTCATATCTTTGATTATCTCTTGATTATCATTTGATTAGATACTTATCACTTTGATTTCCCATGAGCACAGCCTCATTCATTCTACATCATTCCACATTATTCTTTTACTGTCTTTATGATGTCATTGCCTTACTCATCATTCCTTTCTATGATGTCATAGAGGAATATTCTAGAATAGCTGTAGGGTATATATACTGGACATGTAGGTAGCTGTAGCCCCAGCTTCAATCTCTTAGGATATCCACTATCATTGGTGTGATCTCTTAGAATCATTGAATGTCTCTCTATCTCTTTATCTCTCTGTCTCTCTGTCTCTGTCTCTTTTCTCTCTCTCCTCTTGCTTTGTCTTTGTTGGTGGCCTTGTCACACTGATTATAGTGTTGCCCTGACAGGGACCTGGTGTCGACTCGCTCTTCTTTCATGCGCCTTGTGGTTTATCCAATTTCAATTTTATGATTTTTTCACCCTTTTCCCTCAATTGCGCGCTCGCCTTTGCCATAGCCTCGGTCAAATCCTTCTAATCTCCATTCCTTGTTTTTTGGTAACGATCGATCCCAATTTCCATTCATATGAACTACGGCCAACCATCTTCATCCACCTCTTTTACTCCAGATACTACATAATCAAGTCCAACCCTACTATTTCAACCATCTTCGCCGCCATCGCTATCGCTACATCCTCCATTTTCGGGGCCGACACTCACATCCATTTCAATACACTATTTCCCACCGCTTCCACCCCTCTTGCCCCCGTCATCATCGTTGTTGCGTCCTCCATTTCCTGGGCCAACGCTTACAGCCATTTCAGTACATCATTTCCACCCTCTTTCCCCTGTCATCGTTGCTGCTATATCCTCCACTTTCTGTGGCCGGGGCTTGATACTACATCATCACATCCAACTTTGTTAATTCGACCATCTTTGACGGCACCATCGTTGTTATTAGATCCTCCACTTTCTAGGCTAACACTTGCATTCAACTCGATAGACTATTTTCCATCATTTCCACCCCTATTGCCCTCGTCATTCTCGTTGTTACATCTTTCACGTCGTAGTCATTTCTGCGCTCAAATCAACTTCCTTTACTCACGCGTTTACATTTCTTGCTCGCTCTCAATACACTATTTTCCATCATTTCCACCCCTCTTGCCCTCGTTATTCTCGTTACATCTTCCACGTCGTAGTCGTTTCTGCGCTCAAATCAACTTCCTTTACTCGCGCGTTTACATTTCTTTCGCTCTCTCACTAGCATCGTGAAATAAAATTTGTCTCCATTGTCGTCATCACCTCACCTTTCAGTAATCTTTATGTTGTCTTTCTCCCTTGAGCTGTCAGTAAAAATAAAAATATTTATTCACATGTTTTGAGGCAAATATGTTTCGCAGGCCTTTCTGAGTGGCTGCGTCATTGATTATATAAAAGAGTGCGAGAAGATTAGATTAGATTCTAATCGGATTTTACATCCATGGCCGGTGTACCCGGATACGCAACTATTTTTAAATGTCATCCAAAATCATGAGCGTCAATCCATCGTTTGCTGACCTCTTTTGTGAGAGCAAAAGAGGCAGAATATTCCTAATATATATTACATGTCCATTCCACCAAGAAGCGCCCTGAAAGGAGCATTAATAGAGCCAAAAATAATAATTTCGAGTGCAAAGTGGTCAATTATGCAATAAACTGTTTGTCTATGTTTACCTACTCTTTTCCCCGAGAATAGACAGGCGCCTACCCCACCCAACCAGAACACCTAGCACGCTTAAATATTGTATTATTTCAGCCATACATCCAACATACACCCACTCAATTATATATAAGTGCCGTTTCGGCCATTTTCGGCAGCAACAAGCCCAGGAAGCCCAGCCATGATAGTGTATCCAAAATAGGAAGTCAGGCAACTGCCCATATGGATGTATCAGGCCGTTAGGCAACTGCCAGGGTTTGATACATGAATGTAGCGTCTAAGGCTGGCCCATGCCCATACATCCACAGCTTCCGCATCTTGATCTTCGGCGGCGTCCTCTCCTCGTCCATATCCATCACATGCGTAGGCATATCCGTCGTCGTAGCTACACCTTCCAGCCTATCAACAAATGCAGCCATCTGCGTCAACGCGCAGTTCCTCGTGCGCGCACCACACGCACACGCTGTGAATGTGGACGAGAGCGTGTGCAGGATGTTGTTTATCTGGTAGCGGAGCTGTTGGAGTTCGCGGGGGACTGTTTGTATTTGTATTTGTCGGTTTTGTTTCGGTGCGTTTCGGGCGCATGGGGGAGTAGGCGTTGGAGAGTCCATATTCATGAATAGCGGATGATGGTTGTGCGTCGTGGTGGTTCGGAAGAGCGGGTCGGTGGAGGAAGGAGCAAATGGTGTTGTTGGAGTTGGGTATGGATAGGTTTGTGCCATTTCCTGATGATGCGGGTTAGGGTTGAAATATGAGTTCGAAGTTGAAGTTGACATTGGCAGATGGACATATGGGTTCGGCATCCCCAGGTGCACGTACACATTGAGCGGATCAAGGATGTATTTGGCGGACAGGGTGATGGAGGACACGAAGGGCGTGATGAGGTTGTGTTGTGCGATAGGCGATGTGGTGTGCAAGGAGGGGGTTGTACGCTGCGCGTGGTGGGATTTGTTTGATTATTATTGGGTGTTGCTGTTGCTGTTGGGCGTTCGTAGGGTTAGACGACAATGTTGATGATGTTGATGTGCTTGGATCCGAAGGAAGAGCGGTAATGCCCCTCCAGTTCTGCGCTTGTCTCCTCAACTTCATCCTCGTCTCATCGCTCGGTATAACATCCTTCGATATCTGGACATACGTCTCCATCCGTGGTTTCTCGTTATTATCCACCTCTACAAATTGCTGTTGCTGCTGCTGATTGCTGGCATGCGTAGCTGTGCTACTAGCGCCCATCATCCCATTAGCGCCTAGGATACCCATACCAACTTGAGGGCTCATCGAGGTTGTCGTATTGATAGATAGAGACGGTGGGGCCAGCGGCGAAGGCGGTGCCTGCTGCTGCTGCTGATGTTGATTATGCTGAGCGACCGACCCCCTTCCCTTCCTCTTTCCACTCCCAGCTGAGGAGGGGAGAGAGCAAGAATATGACGAATATGAGCTCCATCAGGAGAGGGTTCTCGATGAGCAGGCAGACGGAACTGAAGATGGTGTTGGCCGTGCGGGATGCTGCTGCATCCGCCTCTAATTGTTTTGGGACGGAAGTGGTTATCCTGTTATAATTGAACGGGTTTTCACTAAGTTTCGTTGGGTTCTTCTTCTCGTTGTTGGGTTTGTGTTGCGCGTAGCTTGCCGACAGCAAGGAACTCGAGGATACGTGATTTCACGCCCGTTAGGTCATAGCGATCCTTGTCGAGCACAGCTTGGGTGGGAGGGAGTAGTTCTCTGGTGTATGGCGGCCCCAGGGTATCTATGATGTTCCGAAGATGATGGTAAGATGCTCGTAGAAATAAAAACGAAAGAATGAGAGACGAACCTGAGTCAACCAACCCAAATGATTCCTTGTAACATTCACCTCACTCGTAGCTGACTCCAAACCCCGGAGCTTCGCCAGCTCCCCATCAAAAACCTTCCTCGGGCATCTTCAACCCCACCGCTCGCTCTCTAAACAAGAGCGGCTCGAAAGGATCTTGTCATGATGCGTTCTGCGTTGAAATGGGTCAGTAACTGTCGTCTATCATCACCTGTTGTACACTTACCTTGTTGATGATGTACGTCTCAGCTTCGCCACAAGCCTCGAGAAGGCTGCAATGCATTGCTCTGGAGAGGAGGTCCTCCTAGCAACCTCGTAGGCCTCACTAATGTTCGTTTGTAGCATAAACGCCTCAAGCTGTTGATGCCGCTCGCTGAGCGCTGAGCAGCTCCGTTCAGGGTGGAAAACGCCAGCTACTCAGAAAGCAGCAGCGTTGACGGCCCTTGCACGGGAGGTGGAGATGATAAAGAATTTCTGCTAGCAGGTGTGTTATCATGCTGTGCTTGTAATGTTGCTGCGGTTCTTGTTGCCCTGTGGTGGTGGTGTTCCTAGTGGACGCCAGAAATGGCAGTGATGGTAGGAGCCACCAGGCAGAATACTACTTTCAGCGGGTCAAGGCCATAGTCAAGCAGATGTAAGCAAACGGTCAACATTTTTGAATTGTGGTCACGAGCCTACTTACTTTATATGTCTTAAGTCCCGGGTGCTCGGCATGATCCGAAAGCCGCGTGAACCGACCGCGCGGCTGGGTCAATAGCTTTCACTCCTGCCCGTAGCGAATCATTGTCTTTAAAGTCTCGATTTTTCGTTTACTCCTGCTTTCATTGTGATTAACGACAACAATCATGTTATTCGAACATCTCGACCGTTAGGAATCCATAATTTTGTCCCAGCTATTATATACTTCGTCTTGCGAAATGGAAGGCCGACGCAGCTCGTGCAGAGCTCTGGCGAGCCTCGAAACACAACTACACGACACTATCTCGGCGCTTAATCTTCTCGTCAAACACAGGAGCAAGAAGACCGATTTTAATAGCACACATAGCCGAATGATACAAAAACTACCTGTGGAAAGCATGCCTCTTATCTTTCATCTCTGTTCACCCGCTACCTTTCAAAGCGACCTCGAGACTCCGAAACAGCAGGATATTTTTGCTCCGTTCACCCTCGGAGCTGTGTGTAGAAGCGGGAGACAGCTGGCATGTGATCAGATTCTTCGCCACCCATTCTTTGATTTGTTTGATAGCGGAGAGAAATTTTTCTCTGCAATCACCTTGCCGAATCTATCCTCTTTTTTCTTTGATAAACATGGACATCGGTGCTATAACGCCACCTCACTCCCTTTCTTTCAACGATCAACACCGTCATTGACCAAATTAGAGCTGCTTAATGTCGAGTTCAGCTTCGACGACTTCAAATCCCTCTTGGAAACCATCCACACTGTCAAACAAACCCACCTAACAATGTCGCCATATCTTACGATTACTACGAAGGGAGTCGAAAACCCTTCATTCCAGCAAAAACCACACCCTCCTTCGCTGTCTCGAGATGCTCGAGTTTAGCTTGCACGCGTACGTCCACGTCAATTTTAGGTGCATCCCTGGAATTGTTGCGACGTTGTACTCGAACTCACAAATCGACTCAGACAGCTCAACTAGCAGAAGACCACTCGAGACATTCAAGTTCACTGCGTCTTTTTCCCGTTTGGAAATATTACTTCCATTCCTGAATCCCGAAAAAGAAGTGAAATAGACATAGACTCTGGACTTGGAAGCACAACCCATCAGATATAGTAAGTGGGACAATCATGATTGCTAGTACGATTCTTTTTAATTTTCACTCACACAATTCACACAAAGTACTTGGACTGCACGATAACAAGGACGATTCGGATGTTCCAGTGGCCCTTTCTCCTTGATATTTCTTGTATTTCACATGCATTAGATACATTTAATTACAATATTACAATATTATTGTAAATAAATTTCTTCTTACGGAACACATTTAACAAAGACGTAAAAGACTCGTACATGCCGCGGGCCACGATGGCCCTTACACCAAGTTATGATTATAATCCTTGTAAATCAAAAAATTCAAAAAAAGTGCTAATAAATTTTGCGAGTCCTGTAACGTGATTATACTAAAGACACTGATTCAAACTGTCTTCCAAAACCCTCATATCCATCTGTGTAACGCCTCTCATACCGAAAATCTTCTTCAGCATTGGGAATCTCTTCTCGTCCGATAGAGAAGACAGCCAAACCAGATATTTGTAACTTGTGCATCCCACCTCAGCGAAAACCGGTGAAAGATGGATGAGCGAAGGCTGGCAAGACAACAGGAATTGACATATGCTGCCATCAATGCTGACGCCGGGGTTATGTGCATCGGGGGCAGCATGCGGAAGTACTGGTAGCGGGTTTGGGCAATGAGTTCCATGGACGGCATCAGGTAAACTGGTGGGAAGTGACTGGGAAGATTGATGGCAATCTTGAATGCGAATTTTGTTCTAATTAAACACATTAGCGGACATAATTCTCTGAGTAATTGATTGGATCGCACCCGTTGTATTTTTCGACGATCGCCGTGGTATACAGCTGATTTTGGAGACAATCTGATTGCTTACCTTGATTTCCTCGACATGACCTTGAGAACACTTAAGTGCTGCGGCAAGGCGCTTGGTCTGCAATTCATTACCATTGTAATTAGATGGGACTTCTACATGGGAAGAACATACATTACGCACATTCATATTGTGTTTCCCCATATGTCTTCAAATCTTGATGTTAACACAGTATTTCAAGTTGGGATCAATTGTTATGGAAAGGAACGAAATATTTCGAGTTGGGTTCAAACTGATGTCTACAAGTTTGAGAAAGAGGTTTAATATACCTTTCTGGATAGTCATGTGCTACTTGGTTGGTGAGTTAAAATTTAAGCTTAAATTCGTTTATTACATGCAAACCAATCTAAACGCGTACCGCTGATTGTGTCACATGCTGCGACGCAAACGTACGCTAGAACTCCGCTCATATTTTTCAGGCTCCGTCGTACCAGGTCTCGTCTCCGCCAGCTCCGCTTGGCCACCCTTTGAAGGTACTATGATACATGAACCCTCGGAAACTACCCAACAAGGGTGATACATCCACACCGGAAGTTTCCCAGTCCCGGCAGTGATATATCACTATGCTGCAGGCAGAGAGCAGCTGCCTTTGGTAAACATATATAAACATTGCTGTATTTTAAGGTTTTGGACAGTAATTATATGTTGCAGGCGTAGTGGTTATGTTTTTTGTTGCGATATGTCAGATATATATTCTAAATATATTTTATGTTTTTTTGGCACTCTTTGCGCACCTAAAAAGGGACGGGACGGGATGGATTAAAAAACATACAACCAGATGACGTGTTATTTATAGGTGCACGCAGGAAACAGTGTCCCCGAGGTGCCCGACGCTGTAATTGGGCTCCTGCGCTGCGTCGGGCATCGTTCGGGGCGCAGAAAAAGCCCAGATATAATGTAGGGATATGTTTTGATTTTTTGGGGCCCTTTGCGCCATCAAAAAAGGGCGGGAGGGGATGGATTGCAAAACATAAAACCGGATGACGTGTTATTTTTAACGTGCTTTGATCATTTTGGGCGTTGCGCTATTTTTATTGATGATATCATCATTTTGCACTATATTTATTTTAGATATCATGTGTTTTAGGCCTAGATTAGATTAGATATATATAAAAAAAGCGAACTTTCTACTTTTATTTTGAGCGGCAGTTCCCTATTCAGCAATTATTACTATTTTCGGACATTCCTTATAAAACATACAATTTTTTAAAATAAAATAAAAACATATATTTGTCTAGTTACAAAATATCTATATACTGGGACCGAGCGAGGGGACGCAAGAGCCAGGAGAAGCACGCAAAAAACGAGAGACGATGTCTCTCGTCTTTGCGTGCTGGTCGTCCTGCTCGTGCTCGTGCTCGCCTGGTCGTCGTCGTGCTCATACTCGGGTCGTCGCAGCCGTCGTCGTGCTCAGCCCAGCCATTGTGCACGCCCTACCCAACGTGCACGCTCTACCCGTCGTGCACGCCCTACCCAACGTGCACGCCCTACCCGTCATGCACGCCCTACCCAACGTGCACGCCCTACCCATCGTGCACGACCCTAGCCATCGAGCACGTCCTAGCCGTTGTGCTCGTGGCAGTCGTCGCCTTTGGGCCAGTCATCGTCGTCATGAGGTCGTGTTCGTCGCCGTCGCCGTCGTCGTTATCAACCTAGCTGTCGTCATCGTCGTCGTCATCGTCGTCATTGTCAAGGTCGAGGTCGAGGTCGAGGGCGTGGTGGTGGTGGTGGCCCAGGTCGTCAAGGTCTTCGAGGTCTTCGTCCTCGACGTCGTGCATGTTTCCCTCGTGGTTGTGGACGTGGTTGTGGTTGTGGACATGGTCGTGGACGTGGACGTGGACGTGGACGTGGTGCAAAGCCCACATCCCCACGATGAGGGAGGGGCGGTTAGGAAGTCGACGGCGGCTGTGATGGTGGTTGATAAGGAAGGAATCAACCATCAAATGGTTGATTTCTTCCAAATTCGGTAACTTCCCACGCCGGCCCGGTGTATACCCGGGTCGAGCTCATCGTTGCACTCGACGATGGGAGGTGCTACAGTAACAATTTGAGTACATACACTTGTAAATTAGGTAATAGTAGCTAATAAAAGCTGTTTTATGAAGAAAAAAAAAGGAAAAAAACATACAAAGTAGAGTACTATGTTCATCTCGCTATGAACAGCAGTATTGTTCATTTTTCATTTCGTTGCACATTCAATACATTTGTCAGTACCATTCTGTATAGTGATATTATGAGTACATAAATTTGTAAATTAGATTACAGTCGATAATAAGAAGTGTTTTCTATATAAAGATTAAAACATTTAAAAAACATACGAAATACAGTACTTACTACTATGTTCATTTTGGTATGAACAACAGTATTGCTCATCTTTCATTTCGTTGCAAAATTCAGATATCGGTCAGTACCATTTTTGGAATTGGG